>JAIUJO010000333.1:359591-438082 GCA_023846275.1 Vanilla planifolia
CACATTGAAAATAATTGAAGTATTTTGTGCTTATAATGAACCAACTATATATTACGATCAGCCTAATGGGTTGGCTACTCCTAGGTGTTCTTAAGAAGTCATGACCTGGGTCATTAGTGGGCATGTATTTGTCAAACGTAACTCAATTTTCCGAAATTTTTTAAAGAATCTACAATGACTCTTTCTTCCTAAGCCTATTCATGAGTAATGCCTTCCATAAGTAATCCAAGCGACCACAATTGTAACTTCACTTGATCGGTACTTAGGCTTGACTCATTAGATTCGATCAGGTTCCTAGCTTACAGGGGTCCCCAAAGCATTTGCCCCAAGGTGCTACATGCTATTTGACCTTAGCCTTTTGGGGTTAATGGTTGAGAGTGCTTAGGAAAATGTATTATTATTTTAATAATAATTATTTATATATAATAAAAATTTTAATATTTATAAGATTTTTAAGAACTAAAATGCTTTCAATTAAAACATAACTTGAACCAAAGTCAAATATGCATAAAAGATGATAATCCTATTTGCCAAAATTATGAAACAATTAAAAGTTTAACATGTTAATCATAAAAATTTAGAAATGTAGTTCTTTTTTTATTAGCCACTCTGCAAAGACCGTTGTCTTTGGCTCCTATATTAGTAGATTAAGCCATCAAATTGTATTCAATATTTATGTTATAGTTCTTACTCAAACAAATCGAGATTGTTGGAATACTCCATGAGATCTAATTAAACAATACTAAGTTCAATAAAGAATTAGTAAATACTTGGGCTTTATTTTTGTGATCCTCATCTTAAAAGGTATAACATTCTCCCTCTTGAGGATTATAAAACTAAAGAGAAATGAAAACATAAACATTAATGGAAAAATTAAATTATTTAACATTCAACATTACAGTATATAGCTTATATGATAGCACATGTACTCCTCTTGAATTCTAGCATACCATCACCCATAACTCACACGCTTAGTTCTCTCCTTTTTTTTTGTAATAATTCAAAGGGGTTAATGACACCTAAGCTTAATCTATGTTTAATGAATACTTCGATAGTCAATGGCTCAGTACCATTATCAACTAACTATGTAGACGATGGCACAAATCACAACAAAATTATTTTTTTATACATGCTCTCTAATAAAGTTGTACCATAATTCTATATGTTTTGTCCTTTACCCGGTTATCTAGTCTTCGTGAAAAAAGACCAATCGAGGGGATCTGATTTGAAAATATGAAAATATCACACTTGAAAAATATAAAAATATTGGATTTAGAAAATATAAAAATATTGGATTCATGTTGAACTTAAGTCAATTTAAGATTTTCTTTGAACATTCATCTTGTGATGTTGTATGTGAACACAAAGAGGCCAAAAGAATGTTCTCCCATTCTTTCAAACATGTTGAGCTCCACAAATTCCTATATATTTGAAAAAAGGCTTCTTTGTTTCAGCAATCACTTTTTCTTTGATCCATGTCAAAAAGGGGTTCAAGGGCAACACATGTCTTGGGAGAGCCTTGCTTTCTTGATTTTTCTAGCCTTTTGTTCTTTTTTTAAAATTGCTATTAATGAGCTACTTTTGGAAAGGGAAACTCGATATGGGTATTCCCAGCTCAGCTTACGCGATCGATGATTGTGAGAACTCTATTCACCCAATGAACAATCCTTCTTGACATTATCCAATGCAATAAGAATCAAAGGAATTCGACTAGAATTGGAATCCAATCAAATAGATTATCTAGTTTCCCTAGATGGTGCATCAGTCAGCCCCTCCTCGAGAGAAGAGTCTGATATATAGAAGCTATGATAGGGAGGTCTTTTGGCATAAGAAAGTTTCATTTGCAGTAGCCCAAGCATTCTGTACATTAGTGTTGCTCTCAGAGTTCTATGAGAAAACATCACTGATCACCAAACCCAATATTCTTTGAATTACTATTTTGAGTCAATGGATGAGTGTTATTGGAGTTGTCGGTCAGGCTCTGAGGTTCGACTCACGTCGTTCAAACAATCGACAGGGGTGGAAAGATGAAACCTCCTCGTGTCCGCTTGATTGTACAATAGGCTAACGGAAGCTGGAGCTGTTGCATTCTTTTTTCGGTATAGACCTTAGATTTTAAAGGCGCTACTAGGGACCCAAAATTTGGGGGTCCGGGCCACCCTCTTATTCAGGGCCCCTCGTAGGTAAAGAATCAGAGCAAAGGCTTTTCCATTCCATTTGTGATTTCCATGATATCACCCCCTGTCGAGAGACCGATTGGCGGTCAAGCTCAGGCAAGAAAAAGCTCTAAAAGAGAACTGCAAGAAGGCCCACTAGATCTGTCTACATTCAAAGCCCATATTGTGCCCCCTCTAGAGATTCTTAAGACTAGAGAAAGATTCAGATTGATTCCATGTCTTTGCTTCTTTCAACATCATAAAAATAGATTAATGTATCAAAATTGAAAGATAGACAATATCTATCTTTTATTGACATTGTCCTCATAAAGGACTTCCAAACTAGATCAAGGCCTCCTTCTAGTTCGACTTCCCTAATCTTCTAATGTGAGGGAAACTCTCATGTACAGTTTGTTTTAGGGGGGAAGGAGCCCGGAAGGCTCTTCTCAGCTTTTCAATTGTTATGAGCCCAAACCATGGATTCGAGCGTCAGAGAAAATAAGATTCAAGAAAGCAGGTACTCGACGGAGACCCAGGACTCCGACGCTTTTGCATTCCTATTGCACATGAATTGGTGCTTATCGTATGGAGATGTCAAATATAGGATTTCTGAAGAAGTGTTCCCGTATATTCATTGGCCGGAAGTGATGACACTACTCAGCGGTGTGAGCCAGTTTTTGTTTTCTGGGAGTGAAAGATATTCGGCATAAGCCTCAGAAATGCTTTTTATCTTTTGAAGACGCTTTTGAAGTCCATCTCAGATGAGAAGAGAACCCATTTCCTTAAGGAAATCCTTTTTGGTGCAAGTCACATGACCTACAGCTCTGCGAGACTATTCTAGTTCCCAAGCCAGGGATTCACACCATGGTAGAATTCCACATTGTTTCAAGTGTTTGGCTCTTTCTTCTTTTGAAACCCTAGGAGGATTGAAATAAGAATGAGTGCAGCAAGGAAAAACAAGGCTATAAGCTGCGTACATGGACCAAGAAATGAGACATTGGAAGAATATTTTGAGTCAAGAACTCTTCAATTGATGATTGATCACTAAACTAGGAGGCCCTTATATTGAGATCATGGTCCAATTTGAATTACAATTAGAATTCGCAAAAACAATATTTTCTTAAGAATGAAATTTGAGGGATTATAATTATAAATTCCACTTTGGCATGATTAGTTGCATATTTGTCATATCTCTTTGATCGAATATGCTGTGATGAATCTTGGAGAATTACCGACCACCAAAGTAGGTATTGGGACCAACCTTTATACTAGGATAAAATGCACGATGCTATAGTGGTGAAGACCCCAAACTCAATCCTTTACCTCTAGCCATTAGGGCATGGAAGATCATGTACTTCCTAAAGATGGCCCCTATGATGACTACAATCTGCAATGCAAATTTTGTTCCATTGCAAAAAGGAGATCCCTTACCCTGCTTGCCAAAATTAGGAATATGAAGTCCATTAGGCTGCAAGTACTATGGATCCTCTGACTCTTGCAAAAACCTATACTGGAGTAGTAGGCAGCCAATGCATGCATTCTTTCTAGCTCCTTCGTCAGAACCCTACTACTGTGTATGTAGGAGTTTTTACTTTGCTTGAAAGTCCCACTTTTGGGTTTTTCTAGTGATTGTGAGGCCCCAATTCTTGACTGGAAGGGTAGAGCTTTTGGGTTTTTCATGTTCATAGTTGAATGCACAGGTTTAGCTTGCGATGTTTTCCGAAGTCCCAGTTTCGATTTTATTTATCATCCATGATCCAGAAGTCACCTTTTCTTCTCCTTGTATAGTGCCACTTGAGGGGGCACAATATGGGGAACTCATTCCTATTGTACCCTGATCTGTCTTTCTTCCCTGAATGTCCTGCTGTTTCAGAAGCATTCTATGAGGCACACCTTGCACCAGCCTCTGTAGGAGTCGAGATATATGAGAAGAACATCAGATATTAGACTTTGCTTCATGAAGTAAAGAAAGATTCAAACATTCCAAAAGTAGGGTTGTCAGATTATGACAGCATCTCAGCTTTCCTCATAGTACAAGCACAAAAGAAAAGAGGAGCATCATCAAAGAACCTTTCCCAAAACTGCATTGAAATAGAACAATCAATCCCAAAACTATGTATTTCTTTCTTCTCTACTTCTCTAGTTTGTTCTTCCCTTGAAATAGTCCTTTAAAACCTCTCAAGACACATGTGATTCTGAGGAACTCGAAATCTTAACCTCTTCTAAAGTTGTGAACTGTCGATTAGAGAAATTACGATCTGATCAAATAGGGGCCCCTTTGGGGATAGTTGGAATGTTCTTTTGTACTTGTACCCTAAACCTACAAAGGTGAGTCTATGGTTTGAGTCTTGGAATTCATTTATTGGCAGTTTTTTTGTTTCAATAAAACTACTTATGAGCGTTCTTTCTATCTTTCACATATCGATCAAATCCCGAGGCCCAAGTTTGCCCCCTCTAAAACCATAGCTGGAATTGAGATCTAATTTAAACATAAATAGCCAATGAAACGGTAGCTACTAAAGCATAAACTACTCGTTTTTCCTTCCCCGGCAAGAAATGATCCGTTCTATTTCTACATTTGTTCGAAAAAATGTTTAGCTAATTTAAATTATAAATGAAATCTAAATTTTAGAAAAAAAAATTAGAATTAGAAAATAAAATAAAAATAATAAAAAACAAATTTAGCAGTCTTTAAAAACAATGGGTAAGTAGCTAATCCCAAGTCTAATTCCTTAACCACGAGATGCACAAAAATGGATTTGATTTTTGGGTCTTTCTCCAGGAGCCAATTCATGATTGAATTCGACTTCTGACGTGCCCCCGACAGCATAGTTTTATGCAAACCGGACATATGGGAGGCTCCTCAAATAAAAAGGGAGACACTTTAGGCTAGTTGTCCAACATTAGTTTTGAATAAATATTAGAATCTTTTTTTTCTTTCTTCTCTTTTTCTTTTTTTTTTCTTATATCTCTTCTTGTATTTCTTGTAGGCTAATTTTATGTAAATCTATTGAATTTGGAAATAATTGATGATGGATTTCTCAAGTAGCATTTTATAAAATAGCATTAAAGTGATCATTCCAAAATCAACCTCAGAAGGGGGAACATGATGACAATACGATCCCTCTTTCCTTTGGCTGACTAAAATGGAAAGTAGATTGTTGGAGATATTCTTGGGAATTATTTCTCTTATTTTTATTTTTGGTTTTGAAAATATATTTATATTATTCTATTTATTATTGGAGGTTATCAATGACGGGTTGTTCCCATCATTGATTACCCAAACGAAGAGATGACAGAAGAACTAGTTAGTAGCTTAGATGTAGAAGCTCGAATTAAAACTTGCTGGTCCCCACTCGACCGAGGGGCCCCTCTTGGGATCTTCTTTCATTTTCTTATACATCTTGTCAGGTGAGCCCAGCAATGTTTCATGTCGAACCTGGTAATTCTCTAATTTAAGTGATTACCTGTCTCTGATTTGGGACCAAAAATGGTTAGCAGTGACAAATAGCATGATGGACCAAGAAATCTCTAGATCTTATTTTTAACAAAAGTGAACAACTATTTTCATTCAAAAGTTTCAAATCTTCGAGATGATCATGACAGCTAAAATGCAAGATTGGTCTCTACTACTGTCTAACGCGAGAAAGCTCTGACAGAACCTTCTAACAGGATTGATCATTGATTTATGAACCAACCCCCGAGCAATCTTAGTTATCAGTGGGGGATCGATCTTTTCGCTAGTATTTGTTTAGGGCCTGACCTGGTTGACCCGATTATTTTATTAAACTTTGTGGTCAACTTTGATCACCCGGAGGTTCCTAGAGTCAGAGAGTGACGTGAAAATGGAAAAGTCGACTTTCCACATCGGCATCCGAAACCTGCAAATCGCATATATATAAAAAAGCAGCTGTAATTCTTGGAAGAACCATGACTCTAGATTAGATATAATGTCATAATTTGATGCTTTTGTTCTCAGTCACAATCAAGCCTAAGGAACGTCTTCAACAGGAGTCAACTCGAAATGACTTGAACAGAAGCCCACTCGATATAAGGTCTGCTTCTACTTCTGGGTCATGTAGCATTCAAAGGAAAACCTTCCTTGTGTTAAAAAGAGGGGTGTACTTTTCTTTGAAGTTCTGTCTTTCTTTTCCTTGATTATGAAAATCTAAAAGAGTGTGGATAAGGGGACATTGAAATCGATGATTGAGTCATATGATCCTGACTCAGTCCTCCCAGTTTCAACTCAAATCAGGGTGATTGGACGAAAATGGAAAATTTGATTTCGTTTGATTGATCACCGGCATCGAATGCTTTAAGCATAGCCTCCTCGATGACCGACAATAATGTATAGGAATGATGAATGCAAGAAAAGAATTGAAAAAATTTTATTGAAATTAAAATAGATAATTTATTTCTTTTCTTTCTATAAATCGAGGTGTCAGCAACTGACAGACAAAAGGCCTAAAAGCTAACAAAAAAAAGAGAACTAAACTCATCGCCTCTTTTTGGTCTTTTTACTAGGCATTCTTCTTATGTTATGAGGATCTCCTTAGTGATTCTTTCCTATTCAGACCAACAAAATCTCTTTTTGTTTTTGTTCTTGTTATTGTTATGGCAATGCACGTAGTGAAGAAACGGATGGAAACTAGATTTCCTTCGAAGTTGTCTTTTTTTTTATTTTCTAAGAGTCAAGCGCGTCTCTTTGACCCAATGCTTTATTTTTATCCTAGTTGAGTCAGAATCTCTGTGTGAGAAAAAGTGAACAAATTAAAGAAAAATAAAAGAAGAAATTAAAGAAAAAAAGTGAAGAAAGAAAAAGAAGATTTTGATATTTATTCAAGAAGAACCACCCATGTGATAATGTATAAGGATACTTAGAAGCCCCCATTACACGGCTCAAAAACTCTGTTGGGGCACCTATTCTTTGTCGACGGTACAACGAGCACAGGGGGCATGGGTTTGCTGCGTAGACTTCCTATGCATTTTCAAATGGAACCCAGATCTGGTCCACCAAGAATGGTGGATGTGAGTCGACAGCCAAGCCATCGTGTGTGAGCACTACGACTGATTAGCTGGAGTTTGCTGGTTGCTTGCCAACTTAAATCAAATCAATCATCTTTCTTTCCTTTCGTGAGAACGAAAACTTCATCATGAGTTTCCTGTTCCACTTTCTATTTTGATAAAATGGTTTTCTTTCGTGTCAGTTTTAATTTGAGCTCTGCTCTGATCAAAGAATCCTTATCTGCCTTGTTTTCATTTTCGTTCAGGCCCTCTGAAGTTTCTTCAAACCAAAAAGACGTAGAACTGGTTTTTTTATGTGGAAACCCATTTTTTTGACTAGTTTATGGAAAAACGAAAAAGATTGTGACCGCTCTCGTAGTTCTCCTTTCCGTGTGTGATTTCCATGTTATGTATGGCCATGCAAACAAAACCCAGGGTGGAAGTGCCAGCGGTGCAATAAGCATCACCTACATTTGATTTGCCTACATAGAGTGTGATATGACTAGATGCAAATAAGGAGCAAGCATTGTCAGTCGATCTTTGTCTGGAAACTTGAGATCTCTTTGACTTTTACTGCTTTCACGAGTGCCTATTTTCACCGCTTCATTTTCATGGTCACTGCTAACTATGTTACTCAATATTTCGTGCTCTTGCTATAATTAATCGATCTTCTTCATTGCAGTACTTCATCCATGGTTTTCTTTAAGAATATCTCTGCATACAAAAGACCTTTCTACAACAAAACTAAAAAGACCTCTCGAGTACTAGGATAACTTCAAAATGGTAGACCACACATCCTTATATGCTCATACTTAAGGATTGTTCAGCCTTCTCCTCTTTACTACTACACAACTCTGAGAATTTGACCCAGAACAAGCTGTGGTTTCAGCACTAGTGTAGCTTAGGCATGTGACATCCAAAACACCTACTAGAGTTTGTGGTGCCTTGAAAACAAAAAAACTCCTCATCTCCACCAACTGCATGTCATGTATTACTTCATAGCATTTCATTACTTTGTCCTACATAGAACAAAGGAATCAGAATTCCAAAGCATATATCGTTTGAAATATATAGAATGCAGTAGCTTACCTTCTCCATGTAGGGACAACGGTTCAAGACATTGTCTGTTAACAGTTAGTTTGTTAGCATTACCCAAGACAGCAAGTGCAACAACAGCAGCTACCTCTGAATGCTTCAATTCTACATGACAATTTTCTGCATTAATGTTTACATAAAAGGATTACAAGAGCTCACTTTTGATTTCCAAATGATTCCATAACAAAAGAATAAAGCAAACCAATCTCTACTTATTTAAAATGAGCTCAATGCAATGGTGTATTTCAGATTGTTTTGGGGGACTGCCATTACTAAACTGATAGACAAAGTATTCCATAAAGGAGAAAGGTGTCACAGAATGCATTCTCCATACAAGTGTGCTCAGTACCAAAAGCTCCATCCTTTGAATAGCCTTTGCCTCAAATACATTCTTGGCATTGCTGATCTATATAATGCACCGAGTAAAATTTAGCAATTAGGAGAAAAAATAGCATTCAAGAAGAAGGTTTTCTTGTAGATCAAGAGATAAGGGGACTTTAGATTCCTCCATCTTGGCAGCCAAAGATAGGTAGGCAATGGCTAGCAATTGGGTCATCCAAGCCTTGCCATTCTACACAAACAAATCGAAATCGCTTTATTATTAACAATTGAAAGAAGTTAAATACCAGTTGCATAGAGACATTCGTGCAAGTATTTGGCATATAGATCCAAACATACTCATATGGCATGGTTCTTACTGAGAGCTCATATTTAGAGAGGAAGCGATCTTGATAATTTACAGATAAGTAAGCACTCACAGGCCCAAAGCTGTAATAGGCATGAACCTACAAATGTGCATCCCAAATCCATTCAATCAACCATAAAGGAGCCAAACAAATGTGTTGAGAAGGGTAAAAGAATTCAGATAAAGAGAAATGTAGTTACATCTTTTACAAGAATCAGATTGATGCAAACTGAAAGGTAAATCGTGCACAGAATATGCTAACAAATACTAAAATAGAGGAACTATACAGTCAAAGAAGACAAAAATAATCGAAAAAGGGAGATAACGAAAATAAGAATCCACATTCCAGTCGATGGCATTCTTTCTTACAGATATGTCCAAAGACCCTCTCATCAACCACTAGGAATATTCCTTTGCTGGAGTATGCTCAGAATCTTTCTTTAGCAACGCAAACAAGCATTTTTCGTAGTGCGATTAGCAAAGAAAGAAGGAATCCCAAAAAAAAGAAGTCTTTTGCTCACATATTTTTCCAAGCCCACTACATTGAGCTTTCCGATTGATGCCCAGCTCCTCTTCCTCGTTAGAAAAAGGATGCTGCGGCTATCCTTGGCAAATAAAAGGATGGAAGATGCGTAGTCGCAACTAACTCCTATTGTAGCTGGGTGGAGATACGACAGGCGTTACTTTCCTTATGGATGGAGATGTGCTCTCTTCTCCTTACGTCGCGGGGACTTCCTCTGTCATAAATGAGCCCAGAGGTAGAGCTTCCTCATTCTGTGTCGGCTCTCTAGAGAAATGGTAGAGGGAAAGAGAAGAGGGAAGAATAGGGATGGATGGGATAAAAACTTCTGCATATATGGAAGAAGAAGAGTTGCTAAAGTGATGGACAAGATAAAGACTGCTGCATATATGGAAGAAGAAGAGTTACTGAAGTGATGGATGCTGAAGCTTTAGGGTAACTGAGGAGGGTGTAAAAGGAGGTGTCTTTTGTTAGAGGGATATATAGTTAAGACTTACAAAAAATTATGAGTTTATTATTTGATTATGGAAACATAATTATGCCAATCATGTAGATTTTAAATAAACTTTAAAGTGTTACTATAAATTACTTTAGTATCTAAAACTGGACTATTGTTTTGATAATTTGTGTCACATGAGATTTAATTTAATTAGTCTTTAAAAACAAAGAAATTGTCATATATATAATTGTTAGTCTTTATGTCTAACAGTTTTATTTTATCATAAACAATCTTTAAATTTAGTTTTATGTTATTATACAACTTTGACCATTAAAATTTGATCCAAAATTGAATTGGGATTAAATATCGGTTGGTTTAAAACTATTATCTTACAATATCATATAATATTTTTTAATAATATAAATTATTTTTTCAATTTACTAGAAATTATAAACTCACATGTAAAACATAGTAGATGCTACATAAATTTGAATTTATATAGATGTCAAATATAAAGAAGTCAAAAGATATAACAAAACATAATTTGGCTTACTTCAAGTTCAAAAAAAAGTATAAATAACTTATTTTTTTTAACTATACGAATATGTTGAATATTTGTTAAAATTTTCTTTTTTCCTACCTGAATTATACAGTGCTTTGTTTTTTATCTTGATAAAATCAGATAAAAGAAAAAAATAAAAAAAGACAACCATTGAACGGATCGTTAGACAGCGTTGCCGTTAAATGATGTGTAAATCGAAAAAGAAGATTTTGTCACTATCTTTTGATTTTGAACAAATTAGCAAAAAAAATTGAAATGTTAAACTAATCCCAAAAATAAACTTCATAGCCAACTCTACTATTAAAGTTTTTCTTGGGAAAATAAGGAGATGCCTTGTTTTGATTCCAACTTTGGCCATTCCCAATGCATGGTCCTTGTCAACCAATAACTTTTTTTTTATATTTAAATTTGTTATATGCTTGAAAAAAATCTTCGATCATCATTTCCTTTATGTAATTTTACTTATATATAAAATATTTATTTTGAATATGGATTTTTGGATAATTTTACATAAAATATTTGGTACACTTTTAAGATTTGCTTATTGATATTGTTTAAATGGAAAGGTATTGAATTATAAACATAAATGGGGAATATAACCCACAAGTTAAATGTTACTTTTTTATGCTTTCAGTTGAGAAAAAAAAATTATTGTTGAAGAAGATTGCAGGAAAAAATTTATTTTTTTACAGTTATATTCTTTTTTTAATAACATAAATTATATAGAATTAAAACCAGACTTGTCGAAAATGCACAGAATCTCTTTTTGACTTTGAGATCTTTCAGCGAATTCATATTCATTTAAGGATTGGGAAGCAGAATCACTGCTTTCCTTGCACGCTGATACTTTGCTTGGAAGAAATGGAGTGAGGCAGGCCCCATTTAGTTTAGCAAGCCCATCCATAATTGGATCCCTTTCCTCTTTTTTCTCTAAGACGAGGCAAAAGAGTGTCTCAGTAGAGCCAAACACCTCTGCTGGCCACTTTCCTCCCTTCCACCTTTTGAGATTGCGTTGATTCGCTTCGCTCTAAGCTAGTTCCACTTATGCTGTGTGAATAAAGTTCTCACAATCATTGATCTCGGTTGCATACCAACTCTAGATATGCTTATTGGTCGTCATGAGTTGTACCTGATGTGCTCAGAAATCTGTCAAATGCCATTCTGGCCAAGGCTTTATGTTTAATATATAGCATCAGGAAATGTTGCTTTGAGATACATATTGGATTTGAAGAAGATCCTCAAATGGGGCCTCAGATGAAAAAGGAAGTGCCCAAACAACCACAATATTCACCACTTCCAATTGAAAAACAAATTGTAGTGATTTATGTAGCAATAAACGGCTGCTTTGTTTGAGTCCAATGACGAAGACCTTGCAAACAAGAAGATGAAGGATTTGCCTCGATAATGCTGGTGTCGGGAGATCTGGTAGTTCCTCCTCTTCTTTCAATATCAGTCACTCTACTTTCCTTCAAATTTAGATACTCCAGAATAGGGGGCAAAATATGGGGATTTTCACTAACTTGGGTTCAACCCATAGTGTTTGGATGGGTTCATTTAGTTATGGCTATGGCTGGGATTCAAATCTTTCTTCCTTCTCTAAAGTTCTAATGCCAAGCTCAATTAGTTGAAAGTGGCTGGCCCCTCCAGTAGAGAGGCATAGCTGGCCTCTCTCTTTGGTTGCTCTTTCTTCTTCCAAAACCCTAGGTGGATCACCCCTTCTTCAATGATCTGGCTACCATTTTTGAAGGAATTGGAGCTGCTTTTCTTTTTCTCCCTAACCTCATGCCTTTTAAGAGGCGATTTGATAGACGAACTCAGGGCTTCACTTAAGAAAAAGAGATCTCCATTGGGGAATTTTTTTCACTCTCGTGCACCCATGTATATTCATAGGCAGGAAGCGATGCAACTACTTAATGGTATGAGTCGAGTTTGAGCTACCCCTAGCCTCTGACCATAGAAGATCTCCTAAGCAAGGGATGCTAGGCTATAGGGGCCCCCAACTTCAGTTGGTTACTCTGTTAGGGTTTGGAAGCAAAACCCTAAGGTGAAAGATGACAAAAAGCCTGGTTGCGTTACCAAAAAAAAATAAAAAATAAACTGCAAATTTCATTAATTAATCACAAGAAAATTACATGCTTAAATAGCCTAATGCATGCTTAACAAATGCCTAACAAACAACACTAAATACGGCAACCTACTAAAAGAATTAAAATACTATAGATCTGTTTTGAATGGTTTGGCTGTTTTGAATCAAACTGTAACACTCCCCATTGATTCAAACTTCTCTCCACCCAACTTGTCTCGAAACTTCATCTTATACACCGATTTTACTCTAATTATGTTTTGCCCTTTACGAGGTTCAACTAATTGCCATGTTTTATTCTACTCTATTGCTAACAACTCCTTCATTGCTTGCTATCATTCTTTCTTCTCTGTAGCCTCTTCAAATGTTGTTCGGCCTGCAACATACAACACTTGAGTTGTTTCATATAATTCTTGTATTGTTCTTACCTTTCTTGTAGGATAATCAGGATCAGAGGATCGAATTCTTGTTGTTGATTCTAAGCTGTTGTTGGAGCTTAATATATGTTGCTCATCTTCATCAGTTTCAAACTCATCCTAAATTGAAACTTCAATTTTTGCAACTTGTGTTTTCTCTCACCAAATAGAGCTTGCATTCACTTCAAATAGTACATTTCTACCTACCACAAACTTTTTATTTTGTTGGGTTACACAACTTGTAGCTGGATTGTATACAATACCCAATAAATATGCATTTTCCTGATTTTTGATCCAGTTTACTTCTATTGTGTGAACTAAGCAAGGTATATCAAATACAGCCAAAGACTTTAAGGTGTCCCACACTTGGTGTCCTCTTCAACCATGTTTCAAAAGGAGTTTGGTTTAGCACTGCTTTAGTTGGTGATAGATTCAGAATATATACTGCAGTTGCAACAGCTTCAACCCAAATTTGATTTGGTAGCCCCTTTGATTTAAGCATGCTTCTAGCCAATTCCACCATTGTTCTATTCTTCCTTTCAACAACACCATTATGCTCAGGAGTATATGGTGTAGTCAGCTGTTGTTGAATGTCTTCCTGCTCACAATATTCCTTGAACTCTCTTAATTGATACTCTCCCCTTCGATCTAACCTGAGCACCTTCAATTTCTTACTAGTTTGTCTTTCAATGTTAACTTTAAACTTTTTTAACATTTCCAAAGTCTCACTTTTGTTTTTCAAAAAAAAACCCATGACATTCGGTTGAAATCATCAATAAACAATAGAAAATACTTGCTACCTCCAAGAGACGTAGTCT
The DNA here is from genome assembly GCA_023846275.1 of Vanilla planifolia. Lineage (NCBI taxonomy): Eukaryota > Viridiplantae > Streptophyta > Magnoliopsida > Asparagales > Orchidaceae > Vanilla > Vanilla planifolia. The sequence continues at coordinate 373,370 of JAIUJO010000333.1, forward strand.
CCATTGGTCAACATAAATTTGTGCAAACTAATTCAAGCACTTGAGTTGCTCTAATTGCTTAATGTTTGGCAAATGGTAGTTTGGTTTGTTTTCCATAAATGCAGCCTTCTCACAGACCAATTTCCTGAATATTTGGTAAACCAAATACCATATGCCTTTGACTAAGTAATTTAGGTCCTTTAATATTAAGATGCCCATACCTGAGACGCCAAATCTCATTCTGGTTTGGCAATTTGACAGCCATCACCTTCTCCTCTACACTTGAAATCTCCAAAGGAAATAGTTTGTTTGTTGCCATCTCTCATATAGCAATGATTTGTTGTGTAGCCTTGTTAGTAATTGTGCACTTCTTCTCTTCATAAATGATAGAATAACTACTACTAATCAACTGTGCAATACTAAAAAAATTCTGTGTAAGTTGGGAAATGAAATAAACATCATGCAAGAACCTTGTATTGTGGTGACTGGTTTGAACTGCAATTGTTTCTTTACCTTCAAGTTGAATTACTTTATCATCTCCCAACTTAACCTTCAATTTTTGTGTCTCATCTAGTTGACTGAACAGGTGCTTGAAGCCTGTCATATGACTAGAACAACTACTGTCCAAAAAGCAAATTTTTCTGACGTCAAAATTTTTTTCGGTTCTAGCCATGAACACTCTACTGATCCATTTTTTCTTCTACAAAACTGGCCTGGTTTTCATCTCTTTGCTTCTTGTAACAATCGGCTTGCACAAGCTCCTACCATTGACAATAGTGGCATTCGACATTTTTTTTATTCATCTCTCTACTTTTTATAACATTCGGCCTACCTGTGACCAAATCTGTGATAGTATAAATACTCGACATTTTTTTTCGATTGTCCATTAGACTGCTTTTTATTTCAGCAAGTCTTGGTTTATTTCCGACTGAACAGGGTTTAATTCCAGTCGAACCAAAATACCTTTTATTTTCGGTTGACCCACCCCATCCGCGTTGACTAATTCTTCTCCGTCTTCCGTTCTCGCTGTTACATGCTCGGTTACCCGAAAACTCTGCTCTCGTGTACAAAGCTTTCGAGTCTTCCTTCTCTTCGATTCTGATGAGCCGAGAATCGTGCGTCTGGAACGATCCCGTGAGCTTATCGAATGTGTACGTCACAAGGTCCTTCGACTCCTCAACTGTAGCCACCACGTGATCAAACTTTGGCATCAAGCTTTGCAGAATTTCAACACCACGGTTTGCTTTGTAATCTTCTCGCCATGTGCGCAAATTTGTTTCACGATACCTGACGTTCGTGATAGAAAATCTTGGATTTGTCACCGTGCTTCATGAAGAGAGTTTCAAAATCTCTATGTAATCCTTGCAGTTTGATCACAATCACCCATGAACTCCCTTGAAACGTTGTTTTCAATATGATCCAAGCTTCATTTACTGCTACTATTTTGGAAAAAACCATTTCATGCATTGCTTGCTGAATGATATACAGTGCCTTTGCATCCTTTTTCTGAATATCTTGTAGGTTGATATATGAATCAAGGACACCGTTTTCTACCAAATCACACAGACCCTATGATTTAAACAAGGATTTCATTTTTTATGCTCCAAAACTCATAATTTTCTTCTTTGAAAACTGGAATTGATGGTGAAGACAAGCTGCTTGTTACTGCATCTGCAACTGCATCCTTGCACAGTCAAACTTCTTCGTCAGAACCTTGCTATCAATTTTCTTCTCCTTTCTTTCGAGTCACTGCCTCTGCTTCACTCGAAATTGCCTTGCCAGAATTTCTATTCGCACTTTTCGTCTTTGTGTCTTCGAAAAATCCTTCACTCTTTGTCGTCTGTTCTTGATTTCTTTCCCGCCAGTGGTTTCTCTACATGGTTCGATGCCCTCTTGCTCTCAGATTTCGTCGTTCTCCTCAGGTTTCTCCTCACGACCTTCCCAAACTGCTTGGTCTTCCTTGGGTTTTACTATCACGCAAACACTGTCATGGCCGACATTGACGTTGGTTCCCTTAGCATTGTTGACTATAACTACTCCTTGCCCACGTTTACGTTTACGTAGATGCTGTCGTGGCCTGTCTCTCTTTGCACGAGAGACTTGAAAATCCACTTTGTTTCTTTGCTTCTTCCTTATACCCTATCCTCGCTCTGTTAGAAATTGATTCAAACCTGTCAGCCAAACATGTCAAATAGTCAAACGTGTCAGTTAACCGCGTCAAACAATTTTGCCTTTTTCGAGGTTCATTAGTGGGTAAATGAGTTTGCATGATTAGTGGCACCTTAATGAAGTTTGTAAGTCGTATTTAGCACTATTTAAAACATGTAATTAGTACCTGGTTAATCAACGAAAATTTAAGCAGTTTATTTTATTATTTTCACTTTCCATTGTCTTCCACCTTAGGGTTTGGAACCGAAACCCTAACAGGCTCCTCTACTTCTTGCTTCTATCGTGGCCTGGCTCCTTTGCTTCTTGCTTCTTGCTTCTGCCATGGCCTGGTTCCTCTACTTCTTTCTTCTATCGTGGCCTGCCTCTGACACCAATTGTTAGGGTTTGGAAGCAAAACCCTAAGGTGGAAGACAACGAAAAGCCTGATTGAGTTACCAGGAAAAATAAAAAATAAACTGCAAATTTCATTCATTAATCACAAACAAATTGTACACTTAAATAGCCTAATGCATGCTTAACAAATGCCTAACAAACATCACTAAATATGCAAACCTACTAACCCATTAACCCAAATGAAATACTACATATCTATTTTGAATGGTTTGACTGTTTTGAATCAAACTCTAGCAAACTCAAGGTCCTTTGCTGGCCATATCCTTTATAGTGAAGCCTCCGAGGCCAATGGTCCCAATCAGTCCAACTCTATACTTTTTTCGTAAGTTATCTTGACACAATTTTTTATGGGTCGCAAGGTGTGTCATCCTCGACCCTGTTGGTGTGTTCTGAAACTTTCATTTTATGTTACTCTTCTATTCTAACATGAAAGAGAGGTGTCAATAGAGATAAAGAATGTGGCTGAGAAAAAAAAACAACATTGGAGGAACTTAGGGCTTTTTTCTTGAAATGAAACACTGTAGAAGTCAATAACTCAAAAGCTAAGATACCACGAAGATAGTTAGCACCTCTTCTAGTCGCAAGAGAGCAAACTAAACTTCCTGCATCAATCGAGGATACACGATAAAAGGAATTGCTCAACAGGAATAACAAGATGCTCCCTGAGCTTAATGCATGACACTTCGGGTTTGATCATAAAGACTTTTGATCCAAACTAACAAGAAGGTCTGAGTGCTTAGAAACAAGTTCCCTTACGATGGCCTCTTCTTATCTTGTGAAACCAATAAACTAATCAAGGCTAAAACTATAACCAAGAGGTTAAAAGTTGACAGTCACCTCTCAACCCCTTTTCTTAATTCCTAATCTTATAACATTGACAATCTGCCACATTATTCTCTTCTCTCTAATGAATTTAGACAATTTCTTCATCAAGTCAATCAGACTTTGAGGTTAGTAAATGAGGAATTCACTCTCCGCTCGTTGGTCCTCGATAGCCTCAAGGCGATATTCAATCTCAGAGCTAATTATCACAATTCTTGCTTGAGTTGACTCTTTTTAAGGGAAAAAGATTTGATTCCTTGGTTGTCGGGTGTCAAGAATATAGCTGGGTTTTATTGAAATGTGGCAAAAGAAAGGAAAATCCATGGACCGGCCCCATCATCTCCACCCCGGCCACCTAGAAGAAAGAAAGAGACTAAACTGACCTATTTGCGAAAGGTCAAATAAAAAAAGCAATAAAGATCGAATTTCTTTAATTTTATTTGTTTTATGATAAAAAATTCATTCATCTCGAGAAGGGCAAGAGCCTCCTTTTCTTCTCTGTCCTAGTTCCTGATCCTTTTCTTCTAATGAAGCATTTCTAGGACCTGTTCTTTTTGAACAATAAGGGCTTAGGTGCACTTGATAGCTCAGCCTGAGGGCCTCTTATTTGGATTCTTCTTCTAAAAGGATTGCACTTTTGGCACCTCTGAGTTGTAGATGCCCATGCTTTGATTCGAACACGGCAGAAGTGAATTATGAGTCGGACCAATATGCGCTTCTCAATACCCCATCTTTGTCACTCAGGAAAGAGAAAGTCAAAGACATTCCATAAGCTAATTATGAGTCTTACTTGATGACAGTGTTCAGGTATCCTCTTTATCGAGAGTTTTCTGCTTTCTTGCTCAGTGTTAAGGATTGTTATGCCATTGCTTTTCTTTGCAATCCATTTTCTTTTGGGTCGAAGATTTTCTTTCTTTGCATTAATTGTGATTGTTTTTTCACAAATATCAGAGGTCTGGTTACTTCAAAAAATTCTATTTATGTTTCTTCTATTGTGCAAAAATGGGATATACATTTGTCTTTTCTTAATGGATTACCTTCAAAATGCATGATCAAAGTCCAAAACTGGATTCGATGTAGGGGGAATAACTGTGGAAGTGATTCTCATCTCAAGGTAGTTAGTATAAGGAAAGCATACTTCATTAGAAGCTGATGAGATAGCACAGCGAAACTGATTCTGTCAATTAACACGTTGAGTGGAATAAGCGGTCCATAGGAGGCTCAACCGAAGGAAAAAGGTCCTGAAGATGATTGCTCACCATAGGCTTCAGAAGTTCCCCAAAGGGAACCCTCCATCCAATATCCAATGCTGATCAGAGGCCAACTCCTCAGGCATACAATTTCAACTTGCTTTCTTCCTCCCGTTCTAGAACTTTTTTGTGAATGTGTTCACCATTATGGGAATGGGATGAATCCAGCACGACTTGATCATGCTAGAGTATGGAAGTGAAAGATGATCCGCAGTTAGTCAAAACGAAAAGAACACAACAGATGGCTGCTCTCCTTGATCACTTTAAGACGCTCATGGCTGCTGCTCGTGCTACTGACCTAGATATAGCAACATCAATGAAAGAAATCTCCCTTTTTGTCTTTGAGAAGTCCCTCGAAAGGCCCTTGGAGAAGTGGAATTAGCTAAGGTCCTATCCTATGAAAATGACACGTGAAAAAACTCTCAAAAATTTTTTTTCCTTTTTGGCAATAAAGAAACAATCAACTTATCTCTATCTATTGGAAAAAAACAAAAAGTATCAATAGAAATGATTTTCCTTTTGCATTTAGCCACTTGATACCATTTGATTTGATATATTCGAGAATATGGCCTTCTTTTGGTGATTTAGAAGCAGAAAAGCCTATCCCTTATGCAGAATATTCTTTTTCTTTCTTCACTTTTTCTTTTTTCCAACACTTTTGGCCTCTTTGCACTTTTGCTTTCATGTCGATTTTGGATCTGAAGTATCTGAGCTGGAAGTGAAAAATAATCGTCTGCTGCAAACAGATAGTTGGCTGCAGGGAAGGCGCCTCCGCTCTCATCCACCAAGTTTTTTTCTGGTACTACCAAGGTAGGCAATTCCTCTATTCGGCAAATCATATTTTACGTAAGGGGATTAACGATGGCTCAGCACATACTTATATGGGAGCTTCATCAATTGGAGATATATAAGTAGTTAGAATCTGAGACCCGTCCTCAGCTGCACGGCAACGAAGAATCAATGCATCACTATATTTGGGTGAAAATGAAAATTTTGTTGGGGGATTCCATAAATTGAGCTATCTTTATAGTGTGTCCTTTAACTTTGAAAGTGAAATTCGATGAAAGTAGACATTATGGAGCGAGAACCTTTCAAGATCAACAGTTTGACTAGAACTTCTCCTTACTAATCAGCAGGCATGATTGGAAGAGATGCCCCACCCTGCCCTGAATGCTTGGTGGGCATACTCTGCCTTACGCCATCCTAGACTTGAGCGAGAGACCTCGCCCATGAAGTAAATCATATGGTCGATGATCCAACCAATTGGGAAAGAATCAATAGATTCTGAGAGGGTGAGGGTCAGAGCAAGGATTTTTTGGGGTCTAATAAGGGATTATGAGAGAGGTCTCAGTCATAAATTGTCCTGATGAAAGAAGGTGCAGAATGATTTGATTCTGAATACGGCCTAGCAAGTCAGCCAGGCAAGCAGTTCTCTCTCGTTCCTTCCTCGTCAGGAGATGTTCCATTCTTCCCATGGGTATGGGAACGTCTTTGTCAAACCAAAATAGGAACAAGACTTCTTCGCCTTCAAGGGGAAAACATCTATGAAAAGTCTGCGTTATAGGGCTATGTAATGCATCCCATCTCCTTCGCACTCCTAGATCTTGGTGTTGTTGTGCCATCAACGAACATTCCAAATGAAGATGCTTGATTGTCATTTCTACAAATATATTGAGTATTCATATGTTTGGAATAGATCAAAGTCTCAAAAAAATATAAGAAAAAAAGAAGAAAAAGTGAAGAAAGAAAAAGAAGATTTTGATATTTATGCAAGTAGAACCACCCATGTGATAATGTATAAAGATACTGAGGAGAAGTCGCCTATTACACGACTCAAAAACTCTACCTAGGGTGGGTGGGGATACCTATTCTTCGTCGGCGATACAGCGAGCGCAGGGGGCATGGGTTTGCTGCATGGAATTTCTATGCATTTCCAAATGGAGCCCAGCTCTGCTCCGCCAAGCATGGAGGATGTGACTCGACACCCAAGCCATCGTGTGTGAGTACGATGGCTTATCAGCTAGAGTTTGCTAGTTTCGTGGTTGCATCAGTCAAATCAATAATCTTTCTTTCCTTTCGTAATAACAAAAACTTAATCACGAGTTTCCTGTTCCACTTTCTATTTTTATAAAATGATTTTCTTTTGTGTCAGTTTTAATTTGAGCTTTGCTCGATTCCGAGTATCCCTATCTGCCTTGTTTTTGTTTGGTTTTCGAGGCCTTCTCCAAAGTTTCTTCAAACCAAAAAGATGAAGAACTAGTTTTTTTATGTGGAACCCCATTTCTTTGACTGGCTTATGGAAAAAAGAAAAAGATTATGACCGCAATGGCAGCTCTCCATTCCGAGTGCGATTTCTATGTTATGTATGGTCGTGCAAACAAAACCCAGAGTGGAAGTGCCAGCTGTGCAATAAGCATCACTTATATTTGATTTGCCTACATAGATTGCGATACGACTAGATGTAAACCAGGAGCTAGCATTGTCAGTTGATCTGCGTCTAGAAACTCGGGATCACTTTGACTCTTACTGCTTTCATGAGTGCCTCTTTTCACCGCTTCATTTTCATGGTCACTGCTAACCATGTTGCTCAATATTTTGTGCTCTTGCTATAGTTAAATGATCTTCTTCTTTGCAGAGCTTCATCCATGGTTTCCTTTAAGAATATCCTTGTATACAAAACACTCTTCTACAACAAAACTAAAAAGACCTCTCAAGTACTCAGATAACTTCAAAACGACAAACACACATCTCTTATACGCTCATACTGAAGGATTATTTAGCCTTCTCCTCTTTACTGCTACACAATTCTGAGAATTTGACTTGAACAAGCTGTGGTTTCAACACTAGTGTAGCTTAGGCATGTGACATCCAAAACACCTACTGGAGTATGTGGTGCCTTGGAAACCAAAGAACTCCTCATCTTCACCAGCCACATGTCTTGCATTACTTCAAAGAATTTCATTACTTTGTCCTACATTGAACAAAGGAATCAGAATTCCAAAGCATATATCATTTGAAATATAAAGAATGTAGAGCTTACTTTCTCCATGTAGGCACAATGGTTCAAGACATTGTCTATTAATAATTTGTTAGCATTAGCCAAGACAACAAGTGCCAAAGCAGCAGCCACCTCTAAAGGCTTGAATTCTATAAGGCAATTTTCTACATTGATGTTTACATAAAAGGATTACAAGAGCTCACTTTTTATTTCCAAATGATTCCATAACAACAGAATAAAGAAAACCAAACTCTACATGTATTTAAAATTAGCTCAATGCAATGGTTGATTTCAGTTTATTTTGGGGGATTTCCATTACTAAACTTATGGACAAAGTATTCCATAAAGGAGAAAGGTGTCGCGGAATGCATTCTCCATTCAAGTGTGCTTGATACCAAAAGCTCCATCCTTTGAATAGTCTTTCCCTCAAATACATACTTGTCATTCCCGATCTATATAATGCATCGAGTCAAATGTAGCAATTAGGAAAAAAATAACATTCAAGAAGATGGTTTGCCTGTAGATCAAGAGATAAGGGGACTTCAGTTTCCTCGATCTTGGCAGCCAAAGATAGGCAGGCAATGGCTAGCAATTGGGTCATCCAAGCCTTCCTGCTCTACACAACAATTGAAATCGCTTTATTATTAACGATTGAAAGAACATAAATATCAGTTGCATAGAGACATTTGTGCAACTATTAGGCATATAGATCCCAACAAACACATATGGCATGGTTTTTACTGATAGCTCATATGCAGAGAGGAAGCGATCTAGATAATTTATAGATAATTAGGCACTCAGAGGCCCAAAGCTGTAATTGGCATGAACCTACAAATGTGCATCCCAAATCCATACAATCAACCATAGAGGAGCCAAAAAAAAAAGTTTTGAGAAGGGTAAAAGAAATTAGATAAAGAGAAATTTAGTTACATCTTTTACAAGAAGCAGATTGATGCGAACTAAAAGGTAAACGTGTGCAGAATATGCTAACAAATACTAACATAGAGGAACTGTAATTGTCAAAGAAGACAAAAATAATCGAAAAAGGGGGATAACGAAAAGAAGAATCCACCTTCATAATCCAATCGACGACATTCTTTCTTATGGATATGTCCAAAGACCCTCTCATCAACCGCTGCGCATATTCCTTTGACGAAGTATGCTCAGATTCTTTCTTTTGCAACGCAAGCAAGCATTCTTTGGAGTGTGATGAGCAAAGAAAGAAGGAATCTAAGAAAAATGAAGACTTTTCTCACATATTTGTCCAAGCCCACTCCATTGAGCTTTCTGATTAATGCCCAGCTCCTCTTCCTCGTCAAAAAATAAGGTGCTCCTGTTATCCTCGACGCATAAAAGGATGGAAGTTGCGTAGCCACAACTAACTCCCATTGTAGCTGGATCGGAGATACCATGAGCATTACTTTCCTTACGAATGGAGATGTGCTCTCTTCCCCTTCTGCCACGGGGACTTCCACTGTCATGATGAGCCCAGAGGTAGAGCATCCCAATTGTGTGCAGGTTCTCTGGGAAAATGCTAGAGAGAAAAACAAGAGGGAAGAATAGTGATGGACAGGATAAAGACTACTGCATATATGGAAGAAGAGGAGTTGCTGAAGTGATGGACAGGATAAAGACTATTGCATATATGGAAGAAGAAGAGTTGCTGAAGTGATGGATGTTGAAGCATTAGGGTAACAAAGGAGGGCAGAAAAGGTGTCTTTTGTTAGAGGGATATTTAGTTAAGCCATACAGGAAATGATGAGTTTATTATTTCATTATGGAAATATAATTACGTGAATCATCTAGATTTTAAATAAACTTTATAGCGTTACTATAAAATACTTTAGTATCTAAAACTAGACTATTGCTTGGATAATTTGTGTCACATGAGATTTAATTTAATTAGTCTTAAAAAACAAAAAAATTATCATATATATAATTGTTAGTCTTTATGTCTAACAATTTTATTTTATCATAAAAAATCTTTAAATTTAGTTTTATGTGACTATGTACAACTTTGACCATTAACCTTTGATCCAAAGAAACCTAAAATTGAGTTGGGATTAAATATCGGTTGGTTTAAAACTATTATCTTACCATATCATATAATATTATTTAATAATATAAATTATTTTTTCAATTTACTAGAAATTATAAACTCACATGTAAAACACAGTAGATGTTACATAAATTTGAATTTATATAGATGTCAAATATAAAGAAGCCAAAAGATATAACAAAATGTAATTTGGGTGACTTCAAGTTCAAAAAAAGTATAAATAACTTAGTTTTTTAACTATACGAATATGTTGAATATTTGTTAAAATTTTCTTTTTTTCCTGCGAGAATTATACAGTGCTTTGTTTTTTATCTTGATAAAATCAGATAAAAGAAAAAAATAAAAAAGACAACTGTTTAACGGATTGTTAGACAGTGTTGCCATTAAACGATGTCTAAAACGAAAAAGAAGATTTTGTTGCCATCTTTTGATTAAAGAAATTGAACAAATTATCAAAAAAAATTTAAATATTAAACTAATCCCAAAAATAAACATCATAACCAACTCTACTATTAAAGTTTTTCTTGGGAAAATAAGGAGAAGCCTTGTTTTGATGCCAACTTTGGCCTTTCCCGATGCATGGTCCTAGTCAAACAATGACTTTTTTTTCTGATATTTAAATTTGTTATATGCTTGAAAACAATCTTCGATCATCATTTGCTTTATGTAATTTTACTTATATATAAAATATTTATTTTGAATAAGGATTTTTGGATAATTTTACATAAAATATTTGGTACACTTTTTAAGTTTTGCTTATTGATATTGTTTAAATGGAAATGTATTGAATTGCAAACATAAATGGGGAATATAACCCACAAGTTAGATGTTACTTTTTTAAGCTTTTAGTTGAGCCAAAAAAATTATAGTTGAATAAGATTGCAAGAAAAAATATTTTATTTTTTTTACAATGGTCTTTTTTTAATAACTTAAATTATGAAGAATTAAAATCCTTGTCTAGTCCTAACCCATAACTAAACTTATAAATTAATATAGTATATTAGCCCATTCTTGATCCAAAATTATAATAAAATAGGATTTTTATACTATTTTATTTACTCTAACAAAATTTTGATTATATCAATTTCTTGTTGTATTACAAAAAAATTCCCCATTTATGTGACTTAAATTCAAACAAAAGGTTGTCAAACATATTAATAATATAGATACATTTATAAAATAAATGAGACATTGGTTCAATAAAATATAATTATGATCTCATCTATAAGGATAACATGTGTAAGCTCAAGATAAGCAAAAGAATATAGCTCTTTTCCAGGATAGATAGCTCATAAGTTTTAATATATCATTAGCAAAAAAAGAAAGAACATCTTTAGTAATATCTTTGTGCATATAAGAAGGTGAAAGATAAGGCTCAAAATAACGTTCATTATCTGGCATTCGATCAATAAGTGTACGTAATATGAGAATGTATAATGGCTATAGTTTGGGATGAGCTTAGAAGATAAAAAATAATCATCTTAACATTAATAGAGATAATAAGATTAGTTTGGGTGGGAATTAGCTTGGACTGTTGAAAGTAGTGACAATGATAATACCCTTAGGGTATAAGGATGAAGTAAAGTGATGACAAGGCTAGGTTTGAGAAAAAAAATTGGAGAACTAAGTTAGGTTTGAAGAGGTTCAGAAAAAAATATACATGATATTTCTGTAAAAAAACAAGTGCAAAATCATAGTTAAAAAGCTAATATTGATACCTTGCAAAATATATTTAAGTTTAGTTATGAACTACATTATATAATACTTGTTTACAATTATAATAAACTCTAACAAATTAATGATCATAAGAAAGTTAAAGTAAACGTCAATGAATGTAATATACACAAATGTATTGTTGGAAAGTTAGATAATAGACACACACAATTTGTTAGAAAATAATGTTAATCATATTATATCACTAATAATAAACCATCATGTGCAAAACTATGATTTTAAATAGTTTATATCACAAACACGTTAATTCAATGTATGGATAATGATGTATAAGTTGCAAGCTCATACAATTTTTATGTCTCATAAAGCTTCGTTTCTTTATCTTGATTAGTATTTAAGAAAAAAAATTACTCAAAGGTAAATTAAAACCTCTTGGAATCATTATTGCTAGAGTTATATAAGTATCAGGCAATAGATACAAAATAAGCACGTAGTATATGAACAATAAAAATACTACAATACAAATTAATGTAATGTTAACAAAAGTTTCACATGCAATATTGCACGAAGGAATGTCTCTGAACTTTTGAACATATAATTGTTATGCTATAGAAGACAAAAAATATTATTGTAAGTTTACTCCAAAAAGTTCTAAATCTCAATAGTAGATGTATGTAGACTAAGATCATTAAACCCTAATAATAAACCCTTCAAATCAACAAGTAAAATGTCCTCCAAACCAATGTGTATTAAGCAAAATGTCCTCCAAACTCTTTCAAAACACTCTCAAATTAGTATTATAGCATTCCTAAAAATAACAATGGCAATCTCCAATTGATACAATGTAAGAACAAAGGCAAACAAGTAACAAAATGTAGTGGACGAAAAAGCACGATAATCAAGTCAACATTGATTGCAATTTGAAAAATGCAAAGCAAGCAAATCTATGATTTAAATCTATTGTGAAAATGGTTTATAGCATTCTTCTCTCAAGGTCAATCATGTTCTTATCCATCATGATTTCTCTTACTTTGTAAAAGTCTAAGAGAAGAATTGTTGCATGGCATTACATCCCCGTTATTGTGAGGAAGATAATGCACAATGAAACAAAGAGTAAGGAAAATGGCATGAGCAAGATGCAACCCATAACATAAATGCATATGGTGTTTGGGATTAAAGGGGGCTTTAGTTGTTTAATGTCAAAAGATTAGTTTAAAATTGCATTAATGTTTGAGTGCTCTTGATAATGAATTCTTCAAATAGTTTTTATTTGATAATGATTTTTACAAATAAAGATGAGCTTTTGAAAATTTTTCTTTAAAATTTTTTTTGTTAAATGCATTTTATGTGATAATAAAAATGAATTACAAAAAGTTATTTAGTAAAGTTTTGATATTTTGAGGCTAAAATGAATAAAGTAACTTCAAGAAATAATTGTCAAAAACAAAACTAATCTTTTAAGAGTTTTCATTTCAATAAAGAATAGCAACAGGGACTTGTTTGATAATATTTTGCTAAGAAATGAATGAAAATTAAATGTTATTATAGAATATACTAAAGTTCTTAGATTTTTACAATCGTGGAGCAATAATATAGTTCAACAATTGTTCATGAAAAGAAAAACAAGAAACCCAAATAATGGGTATATATTGGGGAAGGATATGCAAATTGAAGACGTATTTTGTAGGAGGAACATGCGAATCATACGGAGGACTATCTCTTAATATAGTTATTTTATAGAAATTGTTTGAATAAGATTGTTGAGTTTTAACTTGATCCATTCCCTTATCTTTCTTATTTTCTCTAACCCCTTTAAACCTTCTCTTTCACAAATCAAACCACTTAAGTTAGTAAAGTTTTGTCCTTAAGCCAAGATGACTTTTCCAATAAGCTGTCTTCGAGTGAGTTCTCTTCTTTGCCAATTATTTTTATTCCTTTTTCCTTGTTATTTGATCTGAAGTTTACACGGTGGGTGAATGTTGGTCAACTTCAAGACAAATATTTAGTTGATTTAATATTGTTAATTTTACATATAATAGTCATGGACATAACCTAACTATCAAATATTTTGATTTGATGTTGGTTTAGAAAATTCAAGTTAAATTTAGTTCAAATCTTAATTTTACAAAATAATAAAGAAAAAAAGAATATCATGAATCCGTTGGAGGATACGAATTTTTTTGCATTATGATATTTATATTTATATTTAATCGTCATGAACTAGATGACTTCAAAGAATATAGTTTATATTATGATTAAAAAATATTATTTAATTTGAGATTTAACTTAGTCTAAATTTTTATATTAAAGTATAGTATTTTATTTTTAACAATAATTAATCATGTGTAGTGTAGTTGGTATTGCAAATAATGCTCCATAATTTTTTATGATCTTAGGAATTGAATTGAGATCTTTAAATTCAACAATAATATTTTTTATCGAAGTTAACCAAGTACATCTTCCTTGCAGTCATACTCTTTTAGCACATGCAATAACAATTTGGTTGGTTCTTTCTTCTTGAGTCTTTACCTGCACACTTTAACAAACTGTTCTCAAGCAAAAAGCCAATGGATCAAAGAAGCACGATGCAAACTTATGTGGTGAAAAAACTTTTATTATTATATATTTTATATATGACTTTAGAAAAAAACATCAAATGAATTCAATGATTCTATTGATAATATCTTTTTGTGAAGTTAATCTCATCATAGATAATCCAAACAAAATGAGACTATAAACAACCATTTTAGATCTATGTTCCATAAAATGTCAACATAAATATTAGCTGTCTTCCTACTTTCTAATTATTTATGTAAACTTTTCATCACCCTTCTTACGAAGTTTCATTTTTTTAAGATCAAACCATATGAAATATCTATTATATTTAAAATAATACTCATAATACAAAAATGTTTTATAAAATTACAAAACATATTTAGAATTTGTACTACCTTGTACATAAAACATATCTTCAATGGACTCCTACTGGCTTTTAGATTATTAACTACTATTGCTCTCGTCAAGAATCCATCAGAACCAGCTCTACGATCACTTGCCCACCTTGTAAAGGCTTTTAAGAGCAACTGCTCTACCAAATCCATATTAAATACATAGCCAATATTTCTTTCGCTGTAATTTCAAACCCTTAAACACCTTTGAAGATCTCCTCACTACTACACAGCAGCTTACGACGTAGATCAAGGTGCCATCCTCCCCTGGAGTACCATGGTAAAGGGGGATAAACAAAAAAATTATATCCTTTTTTGCAACAATTCTATACGAAGACTAAACTAATTAAGCATCATGCATCAACTCATCTTTCTTTTGATTAGCTATCTGCCATCAAAAACATCATCTTCATAACCAGTTTCGCCATTCTGATCCCTACTTTGCCGCTGTTTAATCCTCTGAAAAAATATCTTCCAGTGATTACTTGCATCAATATACGCAGTGAAAAAAATCAATGAAATGCTTAAAAAAATTGCCCGAGGCCAATGCTTACTTAAAACTTATCTCTCTAAAATACTACGTATGAATTATTCAACAACTTCTTCAAGTCGATTCAAACAAAATTATCCCTAAAGAACAATGACTAACCAGCAAAGGGAAAGATTATATGCAATCACACCCCCAAAACCTAAATCAAGAAACCGTATAAGTATAATGTATCTTCAGATAGAAAGATGCACTAATCTGGGATGAAGCCAAACCACAAGGGAAGGCTTCAATGATGAAAAGGATTAGAAACACAGTTTTGTGGGAGATTTACCCATTTTCTTCACGAATCTCCAATAAATTCTAAGAATGTGAATACCATGTTATTACAAAATTTAAAATCAATATTATTTGCAAGAATTAATGCGAGAAAACATATAAAATTATTGTCATGATGAATGATAAGGATTATTCAACAATGCATACTATAATAACACTATATAATTAATATGTTTTTATTAAGATTGTGCCTCTAAAAGATATAATATGTTAAAGAAATAAATATATGACTTAGGTTGTCATAAAATGTGTAATTTGTAAAATCAATTATTTTAAATAACTACTACCACTCAATAATGGGAAACTTTTATTATTTTGCCTCATATTAAAAGGAGGATGAATAAATATTTTATGTAAATAATTAATTATATTTTATCAATCCTACTAATTACAAAATATATAATAAAATCCATGTTACTTAAGAGATTGTCTAATCTTTTTTATGCTACAGAGAAGAATGAAAGTTGGTTCTTGTGCTAGATTGTAAAGCTCTGAATAACTTGATATGAAAGAAATTTTTAGGTTTCATAACAAAAATTTATATTATGAATCATTAAATTTCATTAGCATTTATAATAATGGATCATCTTTTGAAGAAGAGGTTCCATGAGAAATGAAAGAGCACCAAAGCCTTCATTATAATATAACACTTGATGAGGGAGATGATTGAATTGAAAAAGCAATATTATTATTTTTGTTAACAAGTCTTTAAGAATATAGAAATGAATTTTCCCATATTAATTATTAAAAAAAGATCTTAATATTATACACTATTATATTAAAATATCGAGACATTTTTTAAATAAAACCCACTTAACACTAATGAAATTTTTTAGTTTTATATTCTTTGATATCATATTGATTATTGTTTTTGTTTTTACATGATATCGATATTTGCTATTTCTATCTTTTAAGACTAATAATATCTCCTTTAGATTTTTATTATTAAGTTTTACTAATAAAATATGTGATGATTGATTTAAGTTATTTTAGTTTCTATTTTTTAGATTTACTAAATCCACACAATATCTATTGTAAACAAAAAGTACTTATGGAATATCTTTTATCATTAAATTATATAATGATAATTGACTTTTTGTGAAAAATAATAGTATTTTTTAAATGAAATTTTGCTTTTGTTGTTTTCAAAGTGTGGGGTCAAAGTTATTCTACACAAGTATTGTTGACTAGATATATTTATTTTAGTGCGGGGTTAAAATTACCTTTGAATTCTTTCTAATGATGATAATCTCATTTTATATTGTTCATTAGATATTTTTTTAATCTGAAAGTTCATTAATTCTTGATTGTGCAACACATTTATTTTACTTGAAATTAAATTATTTAGTCATTACTTGATAAAGTTTCAAAAAATATCATAATATTCATTTAGAATGTTTTTTGAGAAATGTAATAAAGATGTTACATTGTCATTTTTTAAATACATCTGTGGCACCTGATCAATATCAATAAGAATACAAATCTTAATTTGAATAATATTTAAATGTTTTTAATTATTGTTCAAATTGAATAATTAAATTATTTTAAAATATAAATGCTTTTAAATTAGTGCTTTCTTGTACTCCACTTCTATTCAAAATATTCGCAGGTAAAACTATTTTATTTAAATACATTACCTTTCTTATACGACATATACATAATAATTTATCTCACACCAATGATAATAACCACATAAAATGCAACATTTTTGTCTTACGTAGTTTTGATGAATAAATCAAGAATTAGTTCATGCATTTCATTTATAAGTAGAACACAATGACAGAAATGAAGCATGACATCATTACAAGATTTTACTTTCTTGATGGCCATTAACACACACAAGAAAACCAACTCTTTGTGGAGAAAGCCAAGAACTTGACCACTAACATTTCGCCTCATAGCTTCCTCGTGGTCCAATATTCCGTTAAAAGTTGTGATGACAACATAATCCCACTGCATAAAGGAAGGCAAATGATGAATTGCACGTACAGATAATACTATTTGTTTGGTGTTGCATTTGCATAAGTCAAGTGTATTGATTAACCCACAAGAGGAAGAGAAAAAATAATCTCTACATTCAAAATAGGTACCAAGCGACTCTTAGATTAAGTACATAACATTAATTCAATTTTAACTTTCCATCACAAAGCCTAGAGAAGCACCAAATGAGGTAATCATATACAACAAATTTTAATCCAATCTATGAAGATCACTAGTTCAGTACGATCACACTGTTTTTGTCTTCTATTTATAATAACAAAAACCTAATAACTATTATCCTAATAAAAAAATACATAGTTATGCCAAACACATTTAAATCATCTACTAAGTATAACTATTACACTAGAAATGCATTGCTTAAAAGTGTTGTCAAAATGTGTTGTTTAAATGTGGCAACATTTGATAAACAATAAGGATAAAGCCTTCTTACAAAGAAACAACCATATACGAAAATAAAATTATCATTTAATTTTAAAAGGACAAATAAAATACGAGCACAATAATTATAAAGTGAAGGAAAGAAAAGAAAATTTTATAATTTTTAAGATGTGTAGGGGCGTTACATACAATGGTACAAAACCCCTGAAATGTAGCTAAGTCCTAGTGTTTGTGAACATTTTTTGTATCAAGTATATGCATTCACTAGCATGAAAGATAAGTAAAAGGAATTTTCATACATATTCATATACTTCATAAATAAAAAATATTAAATAACCATTAAAAATACAATCATACATACAATTGTACAACCTCAATAATGAACTATCTTATCACATAAAAACTAATAATTAATTAGCTTTAATACTAAGAATAGTCAGTAACCCCACCAAATGATGTCTACTATATCGAACGTTTTGATAGTATTACACTCTATGTATCTATGTACTTAACACATCTTCATTAAGATTGTAGCACCTTTAGTCCTTTTCAATACCTTATATTTTTGGTTTTTTCTTCTCCTCTATCAAAATATATAGTTTCTATAATTAGCCACTTCCTGTTCAAATATAATGTGATTACCTTTAACTTTTCTAAACCGTCTAAACCAATTGTCATCTTAAACATATCCTCTATTACACCCATGTGTTTGATGAGTCAAGCCATGAACTTTAAATGTCTAAAATAGTGATCTTCAAGGCTTTTGGAGTCATGGCAAGTTTCAAGAAAATTAAAGACATGCACTAAAATTTTTTATACTTGAAGTTCTTTTTATTTTTCTTGAATTTGATATGTCCAAATTTTGAGATGATGTGTCATACTAGTAGTATTAATATTTCAAAATATTATAAGTTTAATAATTGTTGAATTTTGATTTTTGGGCCAAGAATTATTGATGAAAATTATAGACACTTGTATTTGATTTTAAAAAATTATTTAGAAATTATTTTTCATTAATTTCTTCTCATATTCACTCAGGGCACTTGTAACACTATCATAATATAAAATTATTTTGGTACACTTATGTTCAAAATTTTGGTACAAAAATTCTCACAAAACACTAAAACCACTTTAGTCTCGATATTTTTCATTGTAGCATTTGGGCAGGTCGACCCGACTTGACCGATGGTCCGTCTAGGCTTTAGAGATTTAAAAAAAAATAAAACTAATTTGATAGACCCATAAGGGCGAGCATAGCCCGAAGGCAAAGGAAGAAGGTCACAAGGAAAGCTGAATGAAATCATGTGAAATCAGCCAGCAAGGAAAGCTGAACAGAAAAGTGCAAAATCAAGTTGACCAGGACAAGTGATCAAATCCTGGTCGAGAAAGGGGGAGACAACCCCAAACAGCTTAAGAGACATGCGAATCAGAATCCTTATAGAGAGTAATAGCAAAGTAATTTGGGTAATATGGGATTAAATTCCCATTCGATTGTCAAAGAAGGCGGAAGGGCAGGTGCAATCCAACAGCTTAGGTTAGGCCATGTAAAATACTGCAAGTAAACAGTAAAATGACAAGCAAGAGCTTCGAACTTGAGGCAGATTTGCGAGACGATGCTAAACACGGAACCACTACAGTACGTTTCTAATTCAAGTTATGGATACATTATTCTAATACATGTCAGAAAACCTATGCGTGATCCAATGGCCCAGATCAAGGCTGCCTCGATCAAACGTTTAGGATTGATCTTGAATGGTAAGATCGGTATTCAATCAAAAACAACAATCTCAAGATTCAAATCGAACAGTGCCTACTATGTGTTCATTACCCAAATGTTTAGTTCATTTTACAGTCTTTGGGAGTGGATTTAGAGCTCAAATTTAAGCCCTATAAATAGGAAAGGATGAAGAACTCCATGATGTTCCCATTCCTAAGTTTTCAAAGCTTTCAAATCATAATTTCAAGCTATTTCAAGTGCATACGGTGCTTATAAACTCAGAAAGTGAAAGTTACAAGAAGAAACCCAAAATTGGAGGTTTTGCTTCAGCTATTTTCAATTTTTATTTCTCCCTATTTTTAGTTTTTTCTTGGAATTTTTATTGTATTGAGTGTGCCTCACACTTCTTTTAAATTGTCTTAAGTTTATACTTTGTTGCCAATTTTTGTATTTGTTTCCTTGGGGTAAGGGCATCACGACAATTATGCAAAAGCCCAAAGTTTGAGTTGAGCCCAAAAAAAACTCAAGTAGATTCAGGATTATCCGTAGGTAAAATCCCAAGTAGGTTTGAGGTGAGCTTTAAGAAAAACCTCGCTTGTAATTTGGTGATTTTAGTGGGTTTTTCCCAACACCAGTTGGTGGATGTGAGCTAGATTTTGAGTCGAACCACCATAAAAATCTTTTGTGTACTACTTTACTACTCTTTCTTCCACTTGCTTAAAAGATTTAAGTTTTAATTTACACCAAAAATTGAAAGAAAATCTCAAAATTTTATTTACCACAATTCACCCTCCCTCCTTGTGGGTTTACTTTAATCATACAGAATTTCAAAAACATATTTACTACTAAAGCTAAGTTCAATGTTTGAATTGAACATTTTTATGGTGATCTTAGATTAGAATTAAGTCAAATTGAGATTGATGATAACTTATTGTAAATAGACAAGTACTTAAGAAATATCTTTTATGATTAAATTATATAATGATAACTAAATTTTTGTGGAAAATAATAGTATTTTTTTAAATCAAATTTGACTTTTCTTGTTTTCAATTTGTGGGGTCAAAATTATTCTACGCGCGTAATGTAAAAATTATTATCTATGCAACAGTGATTTTTTGAATTAAACTTTAGTTTGAAAACTTAGATTAAATTTGCATTATTATTGAGCTCTTTTTAATGATGGGAATCTCACTTTATATTGTTCACTAAATATATTTTTAATCTGAAAGTTTTTTACTCTTCATTTTGTGGCACATTTATTCTAGTTTAAATTGAATTATTTAGTCATTACCTAATAAAGTTTCGAGAAATATCATAATATTCATTTAGAATGTTTTTTGAGAAATGTAATGAAGATGTTACATTCTCATTTTTTAAATAGAACTATGACACTTGACAAATACCAATAAGAATACAAATCTTAATTTGAATAATATTTAAATGCTTTTAAATAATATTCAAATCAAATAATTAAATGTTTTTAAAACATAAATGCTTTTAAATAAGAACTTTCTTGTGCTCCACTTCTATTAAAAAGGAGCCATGGCCCTTCGATAGGGTTTAGATCATTAATAGTTGGGTGCCCATGAGAGGATGTGACTTAGAGGCCTCCTTAACTTGCTTAGATGGCTTCATAATCCAAAGGGTTGCCCTTGTGTTGTTATAACTGTTGAACCCTACCATTGGAGTTTAATGTCTTCGACTTGTCTTTGCATTTGCCTTCTAAATTTTTGATATGAAATTGCTACAATGCACCAAGCTCAATAGATTATAGATTCTCAATCATTGTCCATCCAGGTCAGTTTACACTTGGGTTTGGCAATGTCAACCCACATTTTTTAAGTTATTAAGACAAGAAGGCGTCTATGTAAAGTACACATTATTGTAGTGCATCCCATGAACTTTCAACCGAACCTCAAGTCGAATAAGGTTGCTCCCCCTTATGAAGAGATAGAATAGGAGATCAGCCATCTCCATGAGATGGCCCAAAACAATTTGATAATTTGCACACCACTACAATGTCCTATTCCCTACTACCCAAATGAACAACCATGCAAAATGAGTAATGCACTCCCTTCACCTCCACCCTACCCCATCCCTTTAGACACAAAAAATGAAAATGTAAAGCTCATTCTAACTTGGCGTCATCCTTAGATACAGTTGCTTGACTTTGTTAGCTTTAACCAATGAAACAACCTTGGCCATTCTTCGTAGCTTGTCAAATCTCTTGGAAGCTTAGTAAGAACCTTGTGCTAGAGTTTAATCCAAGGAACCTACCATCAAGTTAGATCAATTAATAAGCTTGATCTAGCAATGAGGAAACTATTAAGATCACATGAGTGGTTAAGTGAGACTAACATCACATAAAGCTTCATAAAGTTTAGTAGTTATCAAGCATTCAAACTTATACAAGGTTGATCCCCAAACATTATGTTGAAGATCTGAAATAAGGCAATTCATGGGAACATCTAATGGTCGGAAGGCCTTGACAACACAAAGAGGTTGCTAGCATCGAGAATTGCAAAATGAAGAAGTGGTAGGTAATTTTTGTAGTTGTCAGGATGAGTAGTGTTGGTGAAGGTAGAATAAGTGAAGACCAATGGCATTAGTATTAAAGGGACAAAATCAATGAGGGCCAATCGTGGTTAGGCAATCAGAAAGTAGGAGGCAGTTGTTAGTTGATTTGGACAACTTTGGGAAAGGTTGTCGATGTCACCTAGTGAGCTGAGGTAGTGAGATGGTAGGGTATGTGAGAATGTTAGCCAACAAAGTAGTTGGTAGAAGTGAGAAATTGGATTAAGAGCTGGCAATTTAGGGTTTAGAAGTGAGGCGTGGCCAAATTTAAATTGGAAACTATTAAACAAAAATCATGAGGATTAATAGATTGGAGAAAATTTGAAAAAATAGAAAAAAGATTAACAAAGGATGAATTACAATGAAATTTGATAATAACAAAAACTGTCAATTTGTGTCATAATTTTCACCCTCTCAAGAGCTAATTCAAAGTTCACCAAGTTGAATTTAACTCATCAATAGATTTGTATCAAATGAATAATTCTAAAACTCATTATATTATTCAAAATTGGCTAAACATAAGAACCTAAGCATCATTACATATAGAGTTTATATATAAGTCATGTAATGTTTTTCATTATGTAGGACTATAAAGATAAAATCTTCAAAGAAGAATGATAAGGGAATCTTGTGATACAAATTTCACAAACAAACCTAATATTTATTCAAAACAATGTTGTATCATGATACATTTTTATTATTATGATACATTTTTGTTATCCCAAGATGCATCATATACTTTTATCCATGTGTTTCTCATAATAAAATAGGTTTTACCTCTTTTTTATTTGTTCTATGCCAGTTTCATCATTCAAATAAAAATATGATCCATGTCCTTCCCAAAGTTGAGATGCCTACTTTAGTGTCATCAATATGTTAAAACTATTTTGTCTTAAATCCAATTACATGATTTAGTTTCAAATTCTAATTAAAATAAATAAAATATACTTTATTCTATTTTAATATTCAAGTTCATACAATAATAAGTGGAGTAGAAATAAAATAAGAAGTAGAAAAATATGACTCATTTTGATGACCCTTTTTCTTTCAGTTAACCTTTTTCAGATTTGGGTAGTATTAATTTTCTTTACTGATTTCTTCTACTCACTCTAAAACCATCAAAGATTTTCACTCTTTTTAAATCTTTAAAAATCAAATAAAAAAAATTCAAACAATTTAAAGGAATCATTTTAAATGAATTGCAAAAGTGAATAAAACCAACAATCCATACAATTCTAGAAATTACAAGTTTTCACACTTTCTTTTAAAATCACAAATTTCATCCATCACTACTTAATGAGATTATAATGCAAGTCATTTTGATCAAATAATCCTAATAAACCCATAACAACACTTCTATGACAATGTAATATCTTTCAAATCATTACATTCTAGATCTCACTTTTTCTCGATATTCCCATGGTGTTTCACATTTTGATCTAAATGTGTTCGAAAAAAAATAGATTGAGCCAACTGTGACTCGCTTAGTGCCAATATATGTACATATACGTAAAATAAGTAATATTTAGGTAGCAAATTGAAAGGTCAATTGTAAAGAATATAATATATTAAAAGAGCATGCGAGCACATGTATGAGCTACAAAAATAAAATCAATTATGAAACAAAAACTTTTAGCACCTTTAGCATTTTTATCTTTTGTTATCTTTATGCATTAGCTTGTTACTTTTAATTGTTGCCATCTTTTACGTCCATTTAAGTTTTGGCTTAAATATAGGCCAATTTATAAACAAATTAGACATATTTTGAAACACATCATTTAAAATATAATTAAATCAAATGAAGGCTCATTTGGCTCATTTCTAGAACTATCATTCTAAAGTAGTTGTCACCAGTTTGGATAACAATTAGCTTTTTCATTTTTTTAACACTATCCTTTCTTTGCCAAACTTTTTGCTTTTTCAAATATATTTTTTAATTTTTATTTTGTGCCTATTATCAGAAGTAATATTTTCTTTCTTTTGTTTTCTTATTTTTTGATCATTATCATAATAATTTTTTCTTATCTTTTCCATTTTTGCAAAACTTGTCACATAATATGTAAATAAATAAACAATACAATATTTCATACTCAAGTAATATATGAAATTAAACTTGTTGTGAAAAAATTGCTTTTTATAAAGAATCGATCATCCTCAATAATTTTCTTTTAAACCATCTCATAAGGGTTTTACACTTCTAACAAGCATCAACATAACTTTAAGATTGTTCATTCTATTCCTCAGTTATTCTTTTTATTCAATTAAGGTATCAATTTCATTTAAATTTAAATAATAAGGAATCCATAAGCACATTGACAACATAATAAATAAATGAACAAAATATCAAACTAAAGTTGAATGATTAAATTCTTTTTTCACTATGAAGTTATTACTTTTGATCAACAATGCAACCAATAAGCTTATCTAAACAACAATCTCAATTTACCATTTCATATCATCATTTAAGGGAACTCCTGTCTTCTAACATACATCAAACATATTCACTTATATGCAAGTTATTTATACAAGTATCACCAACAAGTTATTTGTCAAATGAATAAAACCCATAGTCTATAATAATCATTACATCAAAATATATACACATAGTGTGAGATTTTTTACCTTTTAAATTCTATGTAATATTATTGCCAAGAATCAAAATTTAGCACAAGTTCACTTTCATCTCTTAGGTGCTACAATACTTGTGACTAGATCCTTTGGTTCTTGGTAGTGCTTTCTTTCACTTTTTTCTTCAGTCTAATGCACTTGGTTGAGCTAATCTCTTTGATTTGTCATATAAATTTTTGTCCAAGCTTGACCTCACATTTTTATTATACATAGCTAATGTTCCTTTACTTTTTCATCAGTTCCACTTCCTCCAAGATCGATTTTCTTTCATTTGTGTGTATTCTCGCCTCCATGCCTTCATAACTCTAATGGTTTCTCATCAATTATCCTCTCTCCATGATGTTTTATTTAGTTGTTTGCTATTTTGGGATTAATATGCTTTCAGTTATGTGATGTCGTACCATACAATCCTTTCATTTCATATCACACAAATTATGATATTCAACTTTGTCTATTATTAATTCTACTAATTAACCTTATACAATTTCATAATCATACTTGTATGCTACCTTTTAATGAACATTTGCTTATGTCATAATCAATGATAATCACATACAACTTTACTGTTGACTTGATCATACTTATATATGATTATACTCATCTTATTTTATGATATTTTTAATTTTTTCATTCATTACTCATCTCTCACAATAAAGTATTCTCACCCTAATGGGTTATACTCACCCTTTATCATTATAGTAGATCAATATAGGCATAAATGAGTTATCCTTGTTATATATCAGATATAAGAAAATGTGTAAACATAAATAAGCTATCCTTATCTTAGGCTTTTCTTACCTTATTTAGGTATAATAAATTATGTAGATGTATATAAGCAATTCCTGCTCTATATAATATATAATAGAACACTATAGATATGGAAAGTAATATTCTTTCCTTGGGTTGTTCTCGTATTATATCATGTCTAATAGAATTTTTATAATTACATATGAGCTATTCTCATCTTGTATCATATATATTTGTGCTGTGTTAGGATATAATATGGTATAAGATTATTTTAGAATAAAATATTTAGAGGTATATCAATAATTTTATTTTCTTAATTGATAATCAAGCACACCAAATATCTATATTCGAAATTATTTTTTATTTATTAACTTATAAAAGTTTATATGATATTGCATGTCAATATCCTTATTATATAATACCATAAATTAGTAACTCATTAATTACATACTAGATAAATAATGACAACTCGAGAAAATAATTACATAATAATTACATTTGTATAAAAATTTTCTAATATCTACTAATTTTATAAAAAGATATCACAAAAAGAATGTGATTTTGTAAATAATATAAAAATAATTTATCAGTATATTTACATCATAATTACGAAGTTTATCTATTTTCTATAATGCATAAAAAATAAAATAAAAAATATTCTAAAGCTCATAAAGTTTATTAAAAGATAATAGCATCAAAAAATTTATCACTTTATAAAAAAAATTATAAATCAATTTATTAATATATTTATTCATAATTATGAAATTTATTTATTTAAATACAAAAGTTAACTTCTTTTTTAATCTAAATCTTTTCTTTATTTTTTACATTATCATGTATATTTAATGCTCAACATATGTCCCATATGTGGCATGTTTATTGAGGAATTTAAATCATATTAATTTCTTATAAGTCTTTAAGTTATTGCCTTAGATGATACTTATGTAACTCTCTCATTGTACAATATGTTGTATCAACAGTAAGCATTTTGAATTATATCAAACTGTATAATTTCCAAAACCAGTATTTTGTTATTTATATCATTTCTAAACATATAGTATGATCGCTAACATTGTACTGTATGATTTTTATTCTCTCTTAATTTTGTTACCTTGTCAATCATTCATACTTTTATGATACTCCCATCATAAAGTATTATCAATTCACTATTTCTTACTTTGGATAATACAATCTTCTTAATCAAATCATACGTTCCTATTGTTAATCCACCACCAAAATATCATACCTTATAATGACACATGATGTAGAACTCTAATGTAGCCTCTTCTCTCTCAATACTTAATCATTTATCCATAGCTTTAACTAACTGTTCGGCACGATCAACTTAGTCACACTATATAATATTTAATTTAAGGCTTTCTACAGTATTCTTTTACAATCTTGTTTCTTATAATTAATATATTTTGTATTTTAAAAAATTTAGCTTTGATTAATAATGTTATTGATCCCACAAGACATTATGTGATTTATGTTGGTATTTACAACTGCCTTCATATGATGAACCTCACAACTAAAAACATTATACAAATATGACACATATATTGTTCTAATGCGATGAACTCGACACCTCAACCTACATCTTAAATTCTTCTCTGGCTATTATATCCCCAAAATTTTTCTAATTTGGTTATCTTATACCATGTTTCATCATAGCTTTCTTTACAATTTTAAATTGATCGTACCATATGATATAGACAAAATTTTTTGAATAATACATATCAATAATAGCTAACAACTCTCATTTTATATGTCTTGGGGTTCAATTCAAATTAGCATCGATTCACTCCATACGACATCTAAATTAATTTAAATCTAGTTCTTACTTAACTTATAACATAATCATATTTTTTATTTATGTAAAACTAAATTAAATTTAAAAATGAATCATTTAAATGTCTATCGTTTCTTTGATAACTACTAAATTTCCTTTGCTATTTGCTTGTGATGGTCTCTTCTTCTCATCTTCTTGCTTTTGATCTTCTCCTCAAGCTACAAGAAAGTTTTCCTGATGGTTCTTCATTCTTATAGTTTTCTCTCTATAATAGAGCTTCACCTTTACTCTCTCTTCTTTGCTCACAAAAGCCATAGCATAGTAATGATGCCTTACTCGACAACCTCCTTGACTCACTCTTTCTTGGTGGTTCTTAACAACACTACTCAACTTTGTAACAAGCTTAACACATTGATCTTTCAAACATCTTTTCTTTTATAGACTCAAACCTTAATTCATTCACATCAAATTTTATAGGTGTATTAAAAACATCATTATTAATTTATATTTGATAAGATTAGGGAACAATGGATGTGCAATCATATGAAATGCATGTGTATTAAAAAACTTTTCTTCTATCAATTATTTGTATAATATTTATTTTGAAAAAATAATTATCATTGAAATACACTTCTAGCACCACACAAAATGGTCATAAAAAGCCAACAAAAAACATAATCATAAAAATTAATATTCTACCCCAACTACATTTTATTATTTTCAATTCTATATGTGTTATGAGTTTTAGAACACAAAAAAAGAACAATATAGAATAAAAAATGAAAGATAATGATTGACTAGATAAGCTTAATGATATATATCATCATGAGAAATGTGAAAATTAGAAGATAAAATTTTATCTATGACTTCATCTCATAATTGATCAATATGACTTTATCTATGACTTTATCTCTTGTAATTATTGATACTTAAAATAAGGGGCATAATTGAAATGTGAAAATTAGAAGATAAATTTTTTCTATGACTTCATCTCATAATTGATCAATATGGCTTTAGTTATGACTTTATCTCTTGTTATTATTGGTACTTAAAAGAGGGGCATAATAGATAGAGATCTCACTTTCATTAGTATTGTATACATAACAATGTTACAGGGTGATTCCATGTTAGAATTTATATTTGACCTCATTTTTGTTGTTGTGAGCACTTCAATACTAGGTAACAAAGAGTAAAGACATATTTCTATTAGTATTTCAATGAAGGCCAGTGTGGTAGGAGATATACTTTGATGGCTTATCCAATTATCGATAGAGATCATGTGATATGATTGATACCATATAGATATAACATAATACAGAATCTTATGAAGGATAGTAGTAATATAAAAAAAAGTCCTAATAAAGAAAGAAAAGAATAAAAATAGAAATATGAAAAAAATTAAAAAATAAGAAAAAAAGAGATAATATTACTACTATATAATATTAGTATTATATGATAATTATATACATACTTGATTATAGAACATACAAGCTCATATGCAAATATTTGACATATTTAATATTTTTTATCATACATTCTTATTTACTTCTTCATGGTTAGTTGTATGCTATATATCACAATTTCACACTACTTTACTACTTAAATCTAATAGTTTATTTTTTATATATATTATATTTATACATACTTATATTATAGACTAAGAATGAGATTTTTATAGAGTTTAGGATTCCTAGAAGTTATAACATCAGATCCTTTATGTCAGGAGATGCTTTCTTTTGAGAACTCTATGAGGTGTTTTGTATGTATGATAGATATTGTATAAAAAAGCTATTTCAACTTTATTTTTGAATAATAGCTTTAAGAAATGAGCATAATTATTTATATAATTATTTAATTGAATTTAATATTTTAATTTGTAATGATTTTCATCTTCTCTATTTTACATGGTGCCCTCAAGGTTTTGGTTTCTTACTTTATTTATTAACTAAATAATTTCGTATTTTGGAGTATATTAATACCTTTAATTAATATTAAATCGAGTAGTGCATGACACAAGTAGTGTATTGTTATACTTCAAGATCGAGGACTGTGAGGATCAATAATCACATAAGAAAATGGAGAAAAATATTTGTTTTATATATGTAAAATCATAATTTTAAATTATAAAAATGTGTTTTAGAATATAATCTACTTTGATTTATAAATGATGACCAAAGATGACTAATTCATTAACATAATAAAATCAGGTTATGACCATGATGCAACGTAGTTTTAATATAGACTAAGTAAAAATTTGTTGCCTCATAATATCCAAGACTAAAGCAAGTAGGTAGTCATCATAATGCAATATCTTAAGGTTAAAATCACTGGACAAGAAACATCCTCTAGCAAGCATCAAGATAAAATGACATATATATGAATAGTCTTACAATAACAGCAATAAGAATGATTCTGGTTATATATACAAGGCTATTATTTTAAAATATAATTTTTTTTGAGAAAAAAATTTATTTTAACTGACATAAATTGAAAATATGGGTTGACACTTCAAAAAACTAAAATGAGTTGTGACATTACTTAACCACTTACAACGAGTAAAGAGTTTGACATTTTGGCTTTGAATATTAGTCTTTGACTTAGTCCAAGTTCTTTTGATTTCTCAAGAGTGGAACCTAATGACTTAATTCTCTTCTTCTAAGCAATAGATTTAACAAATGGATAATTTTTGTATGCTTTTGCTCCAAATGATTAATAATACTCTTTCATGAAAAAAATTACCTAAATAATTGGTAATTTGCAATTTAGACCATAATAACACTATTTTCATTTGTATCCCATTTTGTTAGGACAATTGCTTCCAAAATAGGTACATTTGGCTTCTTTGGATCCTCTTCCTCTACAGTCATAGCAGCTCTCTAACTTTTTTTGAGACATGTTTTCTCCTTGTATTGGCTTTGAGAAAAGAAGGCATCATGTTCGTTCATCATGTCGAGGTTAACTCTAATAGGAATATCAACAATCCTCTCTCTTCATAAGCCCATCATGATCCAGTGCCATGATTTTGATTTTGCTACCAACTTAGTTGATCTTCAAAAAATATAAATATGGCCATTGGAGAAGTAGCCATCTTTTCATTCGAACCACTTGAGATGTGGACTCAATTACAACTTGTTATGCACCAAATTTTGGAGGAGTCATCACCTAAAGAACATTATGGGATCTAATGACTCTTAATGACTATGAAGGTCATCCTTTAAAGGAAGTTAATGGTGTGATCCTTATGAATTGTTTAACAAAAAACCAAGTTGAGTATTTTTCACTTTCAAGTATATTATCCAAGGCCCTAGTAGAGAACTTGCTGATTTTGAGTATACAAGACAATGGTAATGTCAAATTTGAATAGCTCTCACTTGAGGATTACACTTAGAAAAAGAGCAAGATGAATCATCAATCCATTAACGCCATTATATATAGGTGAATATCATATTTTTTCACATGTCATATGATAAGCTCGTCATATAATCCTTCATTTTTCATCATAGACATCAAAATAATAAAAAATCAATGATAAATTGAAATGTAAGATTTATTTTCATAATAATATTTGAATGCTTTTGACCAATCAAAGAAATAACACGTATCAAACCAAGATCAAGTTTCCCAACTCTAACAAAATAATGCTTATCTCATGAGTTTTTTTGTTAGCTAATTTCATTTTCTTATAAAATATTTCAAGATCTCATATTTTAATTTTTCGTCTCTGTTTATCATTCGGGTACAACTTTTTAACTTTAGTTTTCAAAATAAACTATAAAAACCCTTTTTTTAAAAGCAATAATTGAAAAAAATATATATATTTTTTCTGTAAAACGCTCCACAGATTCATTCATTTCAGGACACATGGTCTTTTTGTGAAGTAAAAAGAATGGGCAGAAGTTGTGCTTATTGTGTTAACGAACACTACACGTCAAAAATGACTGAATCGGCCTTGGAACGTCACAACAAATGGTCCCCATATCAAAGAAACGTCAGCATGTCACCAAATCATCTCATAATTTTCAATTTACACCTAATTAAATGTAAATTTTTATTTTAATAATTATTTACTATTAACTAATTTTGTTTCCACAATCAGCATCCGCTCGTACGACAAAAAGATTGAACGTGAGAATTTTGCAGAACGCCAATAGAGCAGTATTAAGAATTTAACACGTGTATTTCCGCATGACTTCCCATGTGGAGAAAGCCCAAATGGGGTTACTGCCATATGGAAAATACAAAGGTTATGGCTTCCGCAAAAGAGCAGTTGCTTTCTCTTTACGTACGGCCCCATCTTTTCTTGGTTTTTTTTAAGATTAAAAAAACAAACTGTAATGCAGAGAATATTTAATAAATTGAATAACGAACTGTTGGGATGTGCAACATGGTTTATTCATATTTAAATAGGGCTCGTTTTGAGGGTTTGCATGGAAGTGCAAATTGAGCATTCCAAGAAGGATTTTTAAAAAGTGGGTAGGAGAGTAGATGGGTATGCATTTTGAGATATAAAAAACTCTAAAAGAAATTTCTTTGCTGCGTAAATGATACAAATTTAATGATATGATATAGATATTGGTGAAAGATATAAGAATACAAAAAGAAACATAAAAAAAGAGTTTTGTATTTCACACATTTAATGCATGTTATAAAATTATGTTGTAGTGTAAGTTTTTCTTTGATCTATCGTAAGCATTATTTTTCACTTTCTAAAATATTTTCATCATAAATTTCATAATTTTATTTACTTATTACTTGTTTAAGATTATCTTATTATTCTTTGCATTTTGATAATGATCACCTCTCAATTTTATTTTTCATATCAATAAGATTTTACACATTTAATTATAAACAAATATGTGTGTGTACATATATACTCGTGCACATCATAATATTATATATATATATATATATATATGTACACACAAACACACAAAAGAAGATTTAAATTTTTTAAAATATTATTAAGATTTAAAAACCATATATAAACATAAATGGAAGGATGTGGATTTGAACAATAAATATTAGCGACATGTGTTTGTATGTATGATGATCTACATTATATGATATGATTAGTTTAAAATCATAAATAGTAAAGGATCAAAATTCTATAATGAAAGATGGCATGAAGCACAAAAAAACTGCTAGTCTAATTTTTGGGTAGGCATAGATCACGAAGAACTAAACTGGTTGGCAAGGACTGATCAGTTGGAGTAGGTTGACGCAAGTCAAGCAGATCAACTAGTGTTCTTGAGTCAATTTGTGTCACATTGGTGTCAGGTTGGCTTATGCAGCGATAGTGGGGGTGATGGTGGTAGATCGCAAAAGGAAAAAAAATCAACAAAAAAAATTTAATTTTTAAGTTTTTTTAAGCAAATTCAACAAAATGTTACACCATTAAACTTATGAAACTGCTGTGATGCTAATGGATGTTTGTTTGTGAGCTAATATTAGACGCTCCTACGTCATTAATAATTTTTAGAAAGACAACATTAAAATATGTCATTTTTTAAATAACATAAAAATGGTTTAATAGTATATTTATATCACAGTTTTTAGATTTACCTATCATAAATAATGTTTAAAAAATGAAAAAAATTTCAATACTTAAAATCCCTATTAAAAGATATAAAAAATTAGATCATTTTATAGATAAATTATAAATTAATTTACGAATATATTTGCATCATAGTTATCAAGTTTATCTACTTAAATCGATAAATTGATTTCCTTTTCTAATCTTATTCTTTTCTTGATTTTCTATAATGTCATGTATATGTATTGGTCAACATATATCATATATTTAGTATGTTTAGCAAACAACTAAAATCATATTAATTTCTTATAACACTTAAGTTGTTGTCTTGGAATGTACTTATATGGTTTCTTTATTATATCATAAGATCTATAAAAAATAAGCATTTTGAATTATATTGAACTTTTATAGTCTCTCAATTGCATCATCTAATTCCCAAAATTAGCACTCTATTATTCATGTCATTTTTGAACATGCACTATGATCACTAGGATTATATTATACAATGATACCCTATTTTAACATAGTTCATATTTCCTATTAAACACACAAAACTTCCTATAACATTGTACTATATGAATTTTACTCTCTCTCTCTCTCTCTCTTTATCCTATTAGCTTGTTAATCATTCGTATTACTATGATGCTCCCACTATAATGTATGAACAACTCATTGTTCCTCTTTTCAGATAATATGATCCCTTGACCATATCATACATTTCTACTGTTAATCCACCCTAATACATCATAACTTATAGTGATACACAACATACAAGTTTGATTACAGTTTGTTCTCTCTCAAGAATTAATAATTTTGTCAATAGCTCTGACTAATCATCTAGTATGATCAACTCAGTCATATTCTATGAGATTTTATCTAAAATTCTTTACACGATCCTTCTAACAAACTTGCCTCATGCTTCAATTAAATTACTATTTCTTTCATCCAATATGATTCCAAGCATCATACTTATATGATTCTCACTACTTGACCTTTAACCTGGAGGATCATCTAATACAATCAATATAATTATATCAATACAATCATATATTTTACCTTAATTACATCATACAAAGTCAATACCCATATTGCTTTCGTATAGTGAACTTGACAACTCAACACATTGCACAAGTACAACACTCACATTGTCCTTATGTGAATAGCTCAATATCCCAACCTATAACTTAAATTCTTCTCATACTAGTACAACTCCAAATTTTGTTTAATATGATTGTCTCATGCCATCTTTCATTATAGAATTTTGATCCTTTATTATTTATGATTTTAAACTAATCATATCATATAATGTAGATCATCATACATACAAACACATACGTATAAGCACACAACTCACACACTTGCACACACACCTATACACATACACATGCATGCACATATGCATACACACATACGCATGATTGTACGCACACACATACATGCACAAACACTCACATACATGCATGCAAACATCATGTGTAACCATGTAGACACATGACTTACACACACACATGATCATAAATGCACATGCACACATGTACAAATATACGAATAAAGGAACAAATAAACAAACAAACATATGCTCACACACATGCACACATACGTATGTACATGCACATGCACATGCATAAGCACTCAAATATACACAAACACACACACATGTATGCAAACCCACACATCCACTCATATGCACACACAGATGCACATACACACACACTTGCACAAACACATGTACACACACACAAACACACATACATAACAAATAGGTTGCTCATGCACACATACACACATGCACCACACACACACACAAACATGCATGAACACCATACATACATAGATGCACACATGCATAAAAATAATAACACATACACACAAATAAACATGCATGCACATGCACATAGACAATCACTATCGTACAAGCACATACACACAATAGCGCACACACAAAACAATGCACATGCACACGCATGCATGTATATACCCACCCATGTGCATGCACACACACACACACACTTGAACATGCTCATGTGCACACGCCTACATAAACATGCTTATACACATGTAAACATACACAAATACACATATGCTTGTATGCACATACAAATATGAATGCACATGCACATTTGTATAAACACACATGTGCACCCACAATAACACATAGGCACAACCATGCTTATGCACATGAACATATACACCTATACACACATTAACATGCATATGCATACATACATACATACATACATATATAGATACATACAAATAGACATACACACACATGATCATCTATACACATAGGCATTGATTCATGCACATGCACACAAACACATAAACAAGTATAGACATGCATGCACATGCACCTACATGCATGCACATACACATACACAAACAAACCAATGCATAAATGCTCACACACACATCATACACATGCATGAACACACATGTATACCCAAATATGCACACATACACATGTGCAAACATGAATGCTCCTTAGTGCACATGTATACTAGTGCACACAAATACAAGAAAATGCACCTATGCACACATGCATGCCCACACACACATAAGCACACACACACTCACATGAACACAAACAAACATATACAAACATACATGCAAAGACATGCACACAAGCATACACATGGACACACATACACATGTACAACCACTTACGAACACATGCACACAAACATGATGCAAGGATACACATGTTTACATACATACACACACAAACACACAAAAAGGCATACACATATACACATACCCTTGCATAAACACACAATCGAATTCATAGGCGCCTAATGACACACACACATAAATGCAAGCATGCACACACACACATGGACACGAATACTCACACACACACACATGCATACATGCATAGATACACACATAGGTATACCACATAAACATACACACATGTAATTGCATGTATGCATGCACATACACATGTCCACAGACATAAACTTGCACACAAATGTATAGGCAAACATGCACACCTATACAAAAGCATATACATAAGCACCTTCACACACACGCAAGCATGCTTAGACGCAAGCACACACATCGACAAAATATGCACACACACACACACACATGCATAGATAGACACATAGACATGTATACACATACCTACACAAACATGCACACACACACACACACAAATGCAGACACATGCATGCATGCACACCAACGCACATGCACAAATACACCTACACACATACACTTGTACAAACCTACAGGCACATGTGCATACAACCACACATAGGCACATACACATGCCAACACATTGAAACACACATAAGCACACTAACACAAACATAAAACCTTGCACACACACACACACACATACAAACTAGCACATAGAAAAGCACACATGCACTCGAACACACAAAGATGCACACACTAATACACATATTCACACATGCATGCACACAAACACACACATAAAGATACATGCACACATATACAAATGAACACACACTCACACACATGCATACACATATGCACAAACTCACACACACAAGAATACATACACATGAGTGCACCTACAAAATTGTGTGTACCTGCACACACACATACACACGTGCATGCTTGCATACACGCATACACACACATATTAGTGCTTGCATAAACATATAAGCACACACATATGCATGCATAAGCACACTCATAGACACATACTTACACACATCATGCAAATGAATACACGCACACATACATGCACACACATGTATGTCTGCACACATACACACATGCACACATGCACACCCAAGCAGACACACACATGTATAGAGACATATGCATGAAACTATGTAGACACTACATGTACATGAAACCACACACATGCAAATACACCCACCGACAAACACACATAGACATGCACAATCGTACACACACATATAGTCACAAATACACATGTGAACATGCATGTACAGGCTCAAGCACACATATGCATAGACACATATGTGAACACAGGAACACATGCATACACTACCACACACACACACATGCACAACATAGACAGATGCACAAACAGGTGAGCACACACACACACAAACATAAGGACATATAAACTCATGAACACACATAGATGTACAAGCACACAAATATGATAATATACATGTAGGCATGCACACACACACCGAAAAGCACACAATAAAACATGCTCACCCACATACATGCAAACAAGCACATACATACACATTAACATAGATAACCTTGCCAATATGCACACACACACAAACATGTGCACCCATGAACATTTATGTGCATCCATAGCCCACACATACAAATGCACACACATGCTTACACACACAAATGCACATGCACTCATGCATATGTATGCACAAGTAGACACACATATGTACACATGTACACACATGCTTATGAACACACACACACACTTGCACATGCATACACACATGCAAACACCAATGCATGCTCACTTGCATCTAGACACTCATATGCACATGAACAAGCAAATACATATGCGTAACACACACACTTGCATCGTTTGCATGCATGTACACCCAAAAAAAAGCACATAAACTTACACTTACATTTACAGACAGCATAAACATAAATCTACATGTACCCACACATAGACACATGTGCATGCATTAGTACATAGTGTATGCACAAACACATGCATGACCATACATATGTATAATCATGCACACATACATAAACATGCATGTATAAAAGTAGACACAAGAAAAAATAAGCATACACCCATATAACGCATACGTATGCACACACACACACACACATACACACACAAATACACACAAAAATACGTGCCAAGCACAAACACACACATACACATATTTAACAATTAATAAGTGATATTAAAAATTAAATATATATGCTCACTTACTTCATGCTCCCCTTTACTAAATTCTCTCTCACTTATCTGAACAACAATCATTCACTCCTTTTGACACCATCAAAAAGGGATGTATAATTTATATAATTTCTATTACACCTAATTGTTTTCTTATGATTTGAAATTACTTTGTTGGAATGACTTAGTAAATATGTTGACCAATTCTTATTGGTAGGATCCAAATGCTATTAAGCCTTTGGCTTCTTGATCTCTAATAAAATGATATTTTATATCAATGTGCTTGGTCCTAAAATGATGAACTTGATTCTATGTTAAGGCCAAGGAAGTAGTAGTATTAATTCAAATAGGAATATATAAGAGACATAAAGCATAATCATGAAGTTGTTGTCTAAACCATAATACTAGGGCAACACAACTCTTAGCTATTACATGGTTTTTGTAGTCGATAGGGATATGCAGTTTTGCTTCTTAACCATCAAATTAGACAATTTCTTAGGAATTATCATATACCTGAGGTACTTTTCCTATTTACCGTAACACCTACAAAGTTTGAATCTATGTAATCTATAAGATCACTTGAAAAAATATTTTTATGGTATCATACACTAGAATTCATTGTACCTTTTAAGTGCTTGAAAGTTGATTTTACTATCTTTATATGGCATTCCTTAGTATTTGATTAGAATCTAGTACATAAGCCAACACTAAAAAATTTATCTGATCTACTTTTTGTGAGATATAATAATGTTCTAATAAGATCTCCATAAAAGTTTTTGATTAATGGGTTTCTTAATTTTATCTCATTCTATATCGATTAATTGATTTATTAGAATCTTTCTATGTTTCATATTACTATAGCCAAATTTCTTGAATAATTCTCTTAAATACTTAGTTTGAGTAATACAAATCTTATCTTTTAATTGCTTAATTCGTAATCCTAAGAAAAATATCATCTTACCAATCATACTCATCTCAAACTCTCGAGTCATTAAGTAGTTAAATTCATTACACATATTTTAATTTATGCTTTCAAACATTATTTCATCAATATAAACTTTTACAAGCAATAAATTATCAATTAAGGATTTTAGGAATAATATGGCATCCACTTTTCCTTTCCTAGAACCACTATCAATGAGATAACTACTCAATCTATGATATCTTGCATAGGGAGCTTGCTTAAGCCCATAAAGTCTCTTCTTAAGCTTATATACATAATCACCATGTGCATGAGTCTCAAAATTGATGGGTTATTCTGCATTCATATATTGTTTTATTATCTCTTTTAAAAATATACTTTTTACATCAATTTAAAATATTTTCAAATTTTTATGACAAGAATATATAAAGAGAAGTTTAATACCTTTAATCTTTTTATAGGTGCAAATGACTCCTCAAAATCTATACATTCAACTTGATTATAAACCTTAGTAACAAGTTTAGTTTTGTTTTTAATGGTCACTCTATTTTCCTAAAATTTATTTCAATACCCATTTGGTTCCAATTACTTATTAAACACTAGGCTTAGAAACTAATTCCCATAATTTGTTTCTTTCAAATTCATCTAATTTTTCATTCATTGCTTGAACCCTAGTCATCCATAAGTGAATCTTCTATAGATACTATTTTTATGAAAGATACAAATGCATTATGATTAATTTCTTTCATAGAAGCTCTAGTCTTAACTATTTGATTAACATCTCCTATTATTAATTCTTTTGGTTATGAATCTTGATACTTCCAATCTTTAGGCAATTGATGACTATTCTCTTCTCCTTTTTTACTTTTAGTTTTTTCTTCGTCTTTTAAGTCTAAGCTTTTCAAAGACTTTATCTCTTCATGTAATTTTTTAATATTTATCTCTTGAATAGACTCAAAAGATTACATACATTATCTCCTTTACTTTTTGAGTTTTTGTGTTATAAATTCTATAGTCTTTCCTATGAAAAGAGTATCCAAATAGAATTCCTATACTTACTTTTTCATCAAACTTATTCATGTTGAGTCTTTTATTTATAAGGGCACATTTACAAAAAAATATGAAAGTATCTAACATTTGGCTCCTTCTTTGTAAAACATTTATAAGAAGTTTTCTTAAGTATTGGCCTTAAATTAATTCTATTTATTATATAATAATTTGTGTTAATTGCCTCCACCCAAAGATGCTTTGGTAGATTATATTTAGCCAACATTGTTCTACCAATTTCTACAAAGTTTTTATTCTTTCTTTCTACAATCCCATTTTGTTGAGGTAGATATGGATATATAAATTGATGTCTGATTCTCTTTTCTTTGCAATAATCATAGAAATCCTTATTCTTGAATTCACTACTATTATCATTTTGAATATAAATTAATTTTAGATTGGTTTGTTTTTTTATCTTTTTACTAAATTAACAAAATTTTCAAAGGTCTCATCCTTACTCTTAAGAAATACAACACAAGCATATCTAAAAACGTCATTAATAGTCACAAATCCATATTTCTTTCCACCTAAACTCAAGAGTTGTATGGGTTCAAAGAGGTCTAAACAAACTCTGTAAAGGTTTACTAATAGTTAAGCCATCTTTTAATTTAGAAGAAGATTTAACTTGCTTTCCTTTTTGACATGATTCACATATTTTTCAATTAGTTTTGTTTGGCTTAGGAAGATCTCTACCTATATTTAACTTTCTTATTTTCTTTATGATAGAATAAGCTACATGACCTAGTCTCCTATGCCATAAATTATTCTCATTTAAATGTGCAACAAGATACTATTGTCTTTTAACTTCTAGTTGATCAAACTTAATCATATAAGTGTCACTTTATCTTCT
Organism: Vanilla planifolia; assembly: GCA_023846275.1. Classification (NCBI taxonomy): domain Eukaryota; kingdom Viridiplantae; phylum Streptophyta; class Magnoliopsida; order Asparagales; family Orchidaceae; genus Vanilla; species Vanilla planifolia. The sequence continues at coordinate 413,517 of JAIUJO010000333.1, forward strand.
ATCAACTAGTAATACATAATCATCTTTTTATTTTTTTAAATATTGAGTATCCAAATTAACAAAAATAACCATTATCATATAATTGACTAATATCAATTAAATTAAATTCTAATCTATCAGTTGAGAAAATATTTAAAAGTATAAAATTAGCCATACCTATATTACCAATTCCAATTATCTTTTTCTTAGAATTGTCCCTTAGTGTTACCCATTTATTTGGTCAATATTCTATTGATACAAATTTTGATCTCTCTCTAGTCATATGTCATGAGGATCTACTATCCAATACCCAAGAGCTAAATCTTCATTTTGTTCTATACGTATTACTACATAAATTAAAAAATATTAACTTCTTAATCATAAAATATAACTCTTATTTGCTTAGTTTATATTCTTTCTTGTACACATAATTTCTAACTATATTATTTCTAACTTATGAATTTTTTCAATACATCATATCTCCACATCACAATTATGGAGACAACGTATGTTAATATTTTTATTATCTTTGGGAAACCAAGCAAACTTGGATTGGATATTAATATTCACTATAGAAGAATTCATAATATCCATTTTAATTACTGATTTGAAACATGATTTTAAACAAGAAAAGTTTTTCTTAATTTTACAATCCTTGATGGTATGTCATTTGTGTAATAATAATAAAAGAATGTAATATTTGAAAAGTTTTGCATGTATTTAAAATTACACATATCCTTAAATTTAGTAAAATAAACACCATGTGAAGTATTAGAAAATTTTGCATGTTTAGGAAAGTAGATTTTTATTTTAAAACTAGTGATTTCCACTTTCAAAAAAGAATTCTCAATAATCATTGAAATGGTTACATCACAAATTTGAAGCATTTTTATTTTCTTGTTCTCATCTTCTTTCATAAAAAAATCTAAAAAACAATCTTTTCTTTGTAAAACTTTTTTAATGTTCAATGTACACACATTAAAGAAGTTAAATTACTAATAAATTCTATGTAATTATTTTTACAAACATCATAAGGCCAAGAGCTTACCTCATTCTCTTCTTTTTACTAGATGTGCTTCAATCACCATTTGCCTTGAAGCACAAAATCCCTTTGTCCTTACTATTTGAAGTTGTAGTGTTAGAATATTCTAAAGCACTCCAAGTAGCTTGAAAGGCTTTCTTCTTCTTTATTCTATACTATTTCTCATCTTTTCTTTTAGTATTTGTGAGTTGTGGACAATCTGGTCTAATATGGCTTGTTTAACCATAAGTATAATACCTTGGTGCCTTTAGCTTCTCCCTTCTTTTCTTTTTTTTCTTATATACAAAAAGTTTTGTCAAGTTTTTTGCTAACTTTTTAATTTTAAAATTTACCTCTTCCTCCAAATCAATAAAAGAGATGGATATTGAATCTGAATCTTCCTTTCTTGCTTTAAATGCCAATGGTTTCTCTTTTCTTGCCCCATGCTTTGGCTTGCAAATAGAATCCTCCTCTTCAACTCTTTTATTCATCTCAATTTTTGTTGTTAATAATTTTCCAAGTAGTTCATCCAATGGAGCTAATTTCTATCTTCGATTGCCTTTATTATCATAATAAGAGGATCATAATCTTTGGATAAAATCCTTAGTATCTTTTTTACAAGATCTATATTAGAAAGTACTTTTCCAAGGTTTGCTAATCTATTAGTAATATTAGTGATTTGAATAAACATCTTAATGTAATTTCTCTTGAATCTATTTTATATAGCTTATAACCATGCGTAAGGAAATTTAATTTAATTTCTTTTACTTGCAAAGTTCTTCATAAGTAATTTTTAATTTTTTTCCCAAACTTTATGTGTGGTATAAAAATTCATAACTTGATGAAATTCACTTGAAGACATACTATAATGAAGGTACTTTAGTATGCTTGTATTAAGTTATGTCATTCTTCTTTGATCACTGCCAAATTCACTAAAAGACTTGATTTTATTTATTCATACCTCTATGTAAATCATATGATCTTGTAAGTACTTTCAAGAGTTCTAAATCAAATGAAAGAACCAAAATTTTAAATCAGTTTTTCTAATATAGATAAAACTCACCCATGAATAATGGTGGATAAACTGAAGAACCTTCATCAGGTGTCACAACTATATTAATAATGAATGAAGAATTAAAAAATTAAGAAGTAATTAATAAACAAGTATTTTGGAGAGCATGCAAAAATGATAAAAGAGAAATTTAAATTGGTATGAAATGAAAATGATAATTAAGAAAACTAAACAAAATAATTAAAAAGGACATGATGGACCATCCAAGCGATTTTACACACTTTTTATAGGGAACATGGACTATAATACTAATTGAAATGAAAACTTGTGTACGAATCTCATAAGAGGGGGGTTAATTACATTCTTAGAAATATTTTTTATTTTTAAAAGTATTTATTTCTCAAAATTAATTTTATATTTATAAAAAACATTGACTCTATATATATTATTTTAAAAATAATAAAAAATGAATATAAAAATTAAATTGAGATACAATAATTTTTAGATGATTCAGTTCAAATTAGAACCCACAGACCCCCCCAATTTTGATCAAGAAAAAATACCACTAATAAAAGCTTACAATTTGAGGTTTTTTCTTATAGTTCTTCTCCAACCTACTAATGTTTACTAGTTCAACCATAACCTAAGCTTTTTATGTGTTCAATCTTAACTTAGTTGTTTTTATGAGATTAAATCAAACTTGAGTTTTTACAAATGTCAAGCCACCAAACTAAATAGAAAAGAAAAATGCAACAAGATGAAAAAAGTCAATAAATTTATATACCTTATTATACTTGTAGATTAATGGAACGAGCTACAATGAGCTAAATTATAAGAATAGAAATGCAAATTCAAAAGTTTTGACCTACAAGGATTTGTTGGAAAATTTTGATGATTTGAGATGGAGACGTAGTTACTACTAGTAGAATTTATGCCAATAGAATATTAGGCAGTGCTTTGTTGAGATCTCAAAGTTTCATTCAAGTTCATTAGTTATTCTATTTATAATGGTTAGGTTTTCATAAAAAAATTTTGATTGTAGGTGACAAAATGTGTAGAAAGCTATTTGAAAAATTGTTGCCAAATAACTTTAAAGTTTCTACAAATATGTTAAAATATTTTTTTTAAAATGGCTAATGCAATGACTAAATAATTAACCATTAGGTAGGATGGACTTAGGTCATTGCATTTGAATGAAGGTCATACAAATCATGAGATCCAATGTTAAATGAAGTAGAGCAGAGCTCCAGTATGCAATCATGAAAATATATGATTCGATGGTGCTGGTGCTCTCGATTTCAGATGCAGATACGCACAAGGGATTTCGTCCCACATTAAAAAGAAAGATAAGCATTTGGATTTCATAATTTTTTTGCATAAGAACAGTATTCAAAGCTTAATTTGGGTTGGCTCCCCCTTTGCGTGCTCGAGAATTCATCCCCTTAGTGTACTTATAACATACAAGTTTATACGAGTCAACTAATACATTACCTAGTTCGAGTGCTACCTGACTTCACCCAATGTCTTACCCCATCCTATTCAAGAATTCATCATTAGCTAGAATGGGCTCGACTAGAATTGGTTTCGACTATTTCCTGACCCGAAGCTTGTGAGTGACTGCTTGGGCTTGCCTGACCTAAGAAGCTTTACACTTGGGCACAAGTTGGGATGTGGTAGAAATATATATATATATATATATATATTAGTTTAATCCATGCTTAGTAAGCAAACTAACTTAGAATTTGATAAGGATAGAATTTAACTAAGAAATGGGTAATGAGTTTAAAAAAAGAATCTTATTCATTTGCTAAATAAAGAAGATGATTGACCATTTTGATGGTCAAAGTGATTTGAAATTGATACAAAATTAGAGTGTCTTAAATCAATAAGCCAATATTCTATTTCATATAAAGAAAACTTATTAATGCTTTGGTGCGTATGTCTTCAATCCTTGAAACTTGCTAAACACTCCAAGGTTCTTTAAAGACCATTGATTCACCATCTTCAATGGTGCATGGCTTGTTCATTAAAAATTATACTTGATTCATACTAAACAAACCCATTAGAATAAAATGTTAAATATTTAATACTAGACTCATCGAATACAAAAGTGACCTAATGGTACTTATAAGCATATTTGATCTCATGGATTTGTTTTAAGTTGAGGCCTCATAAGAATTATTAAAACATTTATAAATAGAGCAACATAGTTTAAAATGATCAATAATGTTAAACTAAACATGGACAAAATATATGACAAGTTAATTAGTATTGTTATAATTGTACAAGATTGCTAATAGCTCTCCATATAAAGTTTAATGATTATCATTTTTATGGTTAATTGGGCGAATGTGATTGTGTGAACTTGTACATGTGTTTTCATGTTTATGTGCATATATATGCATGTCTATAGATGTTTGTGTGTGTGCATCTATGTCTTCTTTTGTGTGTGTACATGTATGTGTGTTCATGCATGTGAGTGTGTGTGTGTGTTCATGTGTGTGTCATTGCATGAGTGTTAGTGCTTGTGTGTGCATGGGTGTGTGTACATGTGTATGTGTGTGCATGAAATCATATGCATGTGTGTGGGGGGGAGTGGGTATGTGCATGCATGTGAGTGTTTGTGAGTGTGTGTGCATGCATGGATATGTTTACATGCATAAGTGTCTGTGTGCATGCATGCATGTGTGTGTGTATATCACATATTTGTATGAAATATAAGCACATGTGTGCATGTGTACAGCTCTCTATGTGTATTTGTGCATCTATGCATCTGCACTTGCGCATGTGTTTACATGTGTGTGAGCATGTATATTTTTGTGTTTATGTGTATGTGTTAGTGCACGCAAGCACCCTTGTGTGTGTTCATGTATGTGCGGCTCTACGTCAGTATGCACATGCATGTGTATGTGTGTTTGCATGTATGCACATGTGTTTGTGAATGTGTATGTGTATGTGTACATGAATGCATGTGGTTTTGGGTGCACGTGTGCATGCATATAAGTGTGTGCATGTGTGTGTGCCTGGGTGTGTTTGTATGAGTGTGTGTGAATAAATATGCATGGATGAGTGTTTGTGCATGTGCACATGCATACATAAGTGTGTAGTAGTGCAAGTGTGTGTGTGTGCTCATGTGTGTGTGTGTGCTTGAGTGCGTGTGTGGGCCTATCAACTTGTGCATGTGTGTGCACAAGTGGGCACATGTGTGTGAGTTAGAGCATGCATTTATGTGTGTGCATACATGTGATTAGGCATGTGTGTGTGTGCATGTGTTTGCATGCACATGTGTGCCTGTTTGAGAGTAGGTTTCTATATGTGTGTGCATATGTGTATACATGCATGTGTGCTAGAGCACATGCCTGGTGTAAGAGTGCATGAGTGTGTGTATGTGTACATGTGTGCATACGTGTGTGTGCATGTGTGCATGTATGTATACGTGTGCATGCATTTGTGCAAATGTTTGTAAGCATGCATGAGTGTGTATATGTGTGTGTGAGTTCTTGTGTCCATTGTGCTTGAATGTGTGTGTGTGTGCATATGTGCATCAATGCTTAGGCATGTGTTTGTGTGTGTGAGCATGTATTCCTTTGTATGTGTGTTAGTGTGCACATGCACTAATGTGTGTGCACATGGTTGTATATATGTGTATGTTTTTGTGTGCATGTGTTTATGCATGTGTATGTGTGTGTGCGTGTGGATGTGTGTGGGTTTGTGTGTGTGTGTGTGGATGTGTGTGGGTTTATGTGTGGGGTTGTGTGTGTGTGCTCGCATTTGAGTATGTTTGAGAGCATATGTCTAGGTGTGTGTGTGTGAGTGAATGTACATATGTTTGTATGTCTATGCACACAAGTACATGAGTGTGCATACGTGTCTATATGTTTGTGTGTGTGTAGGTGCATTAGGGTGCTTGCATGTGTGTGTGTGGATTTATGTGCATGTGCATGTGCATATATGTGCACATAAAGGCACATGTGTATGTGTAGGTGCATGTATGCCTGTGTGTGTGTGCATGCACATGCATGCCATAGTGTATGTGTATGCATGTGTGTACGTGTGTGTGTGTGTGTTTGTGCATGCAAGTGTGCTTTTATGTGTGTGTGATCTTGTGTGTGTATGTGCTTGTTTTTGAGAGCATGTATACTTATGCTTGTGTTTGTGTGCATAAGTGTGTGCAAGTGTGTATACATGTGTGTGTGTGTGTGCACAAGGGTGTACATTTGTGTGTTAAAGTTCATAGATGATGTAAGCATGCATGAGTGTGCATTTGAATACATACATGCATATGTGTGTGTGTGTTTGTGCAAGTGCATGAGCCTACATTTGTGAGTATATTTGCATGCATGTATTGGTGTGTATCTAGGTATATGTACGTATGTGCATGCTTGAGTTTGTGTGTGCAAAAGTGTGTGTATGTGAATGTGTGCATTATGCTTGTATGCATGTGTAAGTGAACATGTGTCTATGTGTGCTAGTGTGTGCATGTATGTTTGCATGTGTTTAGGTGTATGTGCATGTGTGTGTACATGCACATATGGAGTGTGTGTGTATGAGTGTGTATGAGTGCTTGTGTGTATTTGTACTTGCATGTGTGTGTGGGTGCATGCATGTGGAATTATGTGCATACATTCTTGTATGTGTTTGTGTGTAGGGGGTGTGTAAGTGTATAATTTTGCATATGCTTTTGTGTGCGTGTGTGTGTATATGAATGACTGTGCATGTGTGTATGCACACAGGCATGTGTGTGCAATGCTTCTGAGTGTGCATGTGTGTGCTAGTGAATGTACCTACATGTGTACGTGCGTACATTCAAATGTGTGCATGCTTGTTCGTTTGTGTCTATGTGCACATGTGTAAATGTGCGTGCACATGCATCTTGTAGTGTGTGTGTGTGTGTGTGCATGCATGTATGCATTCATGTGTGCATGTTTGCAAATGCATATGCATATGCATGTTCGTTGGCATATGCATAGGTGAGTATATGACTATTTGCATGCATGCGTGCATGTCAATGTGTGTGTAGGTATGTGTTTGTGCTTGTTTATATGCATTCATGCTTGTGTGTGTGCATGTGCATGTGGTTGTATATGCATGCACATGTGTCTATGTGGGTGTGTGTGTTATTGCATGTGTGCCTGTACATGTATGCATGCTATTACATGTGCATGCATATGTTTGTGCTAAGTACATACATGTGAGCATGTGTGCACTTGTGCGCATGCATATGACAGCATGTGTGTGTGTATGTGTGTGAGCATATGAGTATGTGTGTGTGTATGTATAAGTGCATGTCAATGTTTGTGTGTGTGTGTATATGTGTATATGTGTGCATGCATGCAGGTGTGTATATGTGTGTGTGCACATGCATGTGCCTATGAACACATGTTTGTGTGTGTGTGCATGTATGTAGGCTTATGTAGGTGTTTGTACATATTTTTACATGCACACATATGTTTGTATATATGTTTGTGCATGTGTGAGTTCATGCTTGTATTGTGATTATATGTGTGACTTTTTGTGTAGATGTGAATTTATGCTTGGGCATGTGTTTGTGTGTGTGAGAATGTATACCTTTGTGTATCTATTCATGGGTATATGTTCCTATGTGCATGTGCATGGCTTGGCATCTATGTTTATGTCCTTTTGTGTGTGCATGTATATGAGTGTATATGTTGATGTGTGCAGGTTTGTGTGTGTGTGTGTGTGTGCTTGCATTTGAGTGTGAGTGTATGTCTAGGAGTGTGTGGGTGGTTGTGTGTGTCTGCACGTGCATACATATTTGTGTGCCTATGCACAGACATACATGAGTGAGTGTGAGTGCATGTGTGTTGGTGTATGTGGGTGCTTATGTGTGTATGTGAGTTGGTCTACGTTTATGTGCATGTGTGTACATATGTAGGCATGCATGCATGCATGTGATTGTTCATGTGTGTGTGCATGTGTGCATGTGTGTGTGCTTGTGCATGCATATTTGCGTGTGTGTGTGCTTGTGCATGGATATTTACGTGTGTGTTTTTATCTATGTTTATGCTTGTTTTTATGAGCATATACTTGTTTGTATGTTTTATGTCTGCATGTATTTGTGTGCATATCTATAAGCATGTTTGTTGTGTGTGTGTGTGTGTGCACATTCTTGTGTGCTAAAGCACACACGTGGTGTATGTGTGCATGAGTGTGTGTTTGTATACATGCATGAATATATGTATATATATATATCTATGTGTGTGTGTGTGAGCATGTGTTTGTGCATTTGTGTGCATGCATGTAGGAGTGTGTATTTGTGTATGTGTGCATGTGTGCATATGCATAAATGAGTTTGTATGCACATTAGTGTGTATGGGTATGTGTGTGCATGTGTGAATATATGCGTGTGCATGAATGTTTTTTTGTGTGTACATGTGTTTTTATTTTTATGTGCATGTTTGCATGTGCATGTGTGTATGTGTGTATGCGTGCATGCGTTTGTATGCAAGTGAAGTTGTGCGTGCATGTGAGTAAGCGTGTTTGTCTTTGTTGGCATGCGTGCATGCTTGTACATGTTTTGTGTGTGTGCATGTGTGTTGGAGTGTGTGGGTTTGTGTGTGTATGCATGCCCATTCATACATATGTGTGGTTGTGTTTGTTAGTCTATATGCATATGTGTGTGCATTTGTGTTTGTGAGCACGTGTGTGTGTATTCCAATATTTTTGTGCGCTTTCTTTTCACACATGTGGATGTGTTTGTGAGTCTTTGTGTATGTTTGATTGTGTGAGTGAACGCATGCATGAGAGTGGATGTGTGTGCATGTCTTTATGCATGTGTGTGGTTGTGTGTGTTTATATATGTGCATGTGTGTGTGCATATGTTTGTATTTTTATGTGTGCACGTGCATGTATGTGTATGTGTAAGTGTACATATGTGTTTATGTGTGTGTGTGAATGTGTTTGATTGTGCATTTGTATTTGTGTGTGTCGATATGTGATTTCATTAATGCATGTGTGTATGTGCTTGTTTGGGCATCTTAGTATCTTTGTGTGGTATGTTCAGGCATGTATTTGTATGTGCTGGTGCATTCGTGCGTGTTTGTACAGTTGTGCTTGTGTGCTTGTATGATTGTTCTTGTATGCATGTGTAAGCGTGTAGGTGTATTCATGCATGTGTGAGTGCTTTATGTGGGTGAAGTATGTGCTACTACATATATGTGCATGCATGCTTATGTTTGTGTGTGTATTTGGGTGTGTGATTCTATGCCCATGTCTTTATGTATGCTTATGTGCATGAGTGTGCTTGTGCATGTCCTTGTGTGTAGGCATGTGTACATGTGTTTATATGTCTACATGCATGTGCCTATGTTAGTGTGAGTGAGTGTGCATGCTTGTGCATGTGTGCATGGGTATGATTGTGTGTTTGTGTTTGTGAGTGCTTATGTGTGTATATGTTTATTTGTGTGCATGTGTGGTCTTATGCGAGTGTGTGCTAGCGTATGTGTATGTGCATAGTCATGTGTGCATGAGTATGCATGTGTGTATGTACATGTGACTACATGTGCAAGTGTGAGTATATGCGCATTTTTATGTATATGCATGTGCATGGGTGTGCATGCATATGTTTGTATAAGTATGCATATGCATGCATATGTGTGTGTATGTCATTGGGCATTTGTACATGCATGAGTGTACACATGTGTCTATGTATGCATTTGTGAGCGTGTGTGTGCATTTGTGTGCTTGCATGCATGCATGTGTGTGTGTGTGTTTGTGTGTATGTGTGTATGTGTTTGTATTGGCATGTCCTTGTGCATGCGCATGTGCATTTGTTGTGTGGTTATGCTTGTGTGTACGTGTGTGTGTGTGTATGTATTTGTGCGAGCATATTTTTCTGAGTGAATGTGAGTGAGTGTGTGTGTCTACATGCCTGTATATGCATGGGCATTCATATGTGCATATGTATTTGTTTGTGTTTTTATGTGTATGTGTACTTGTGTTCATGTGTGTATGTGTACATGTATTTATGTTCGTAACGATGTGCATATGCGTATGTGTGTACATGCATGTGTGTTTGCATTTATGTTCATATCTAGGTCCATATATGTGTGTATGCATGTGGATGCTTGAGCATGCATCTAATGCCTATGTGTGTTTCTTTGTTCCTGTGTGTTCGGACTTATGCATTCGAGTGAGATGTCTACTTGCATGTGTGTGTGGGTATATTTTTGTGTGCATCTTCATATGCATATATATATATATATATTTGTGCCTATTCCTTTTGGTGTGTTTATGTGCATGTGTGTGCATTTTTATGTGTACATGTGTGTATGTGTGCATGGCTATGTTTGTGTGTGCAAGCATGCTAATGTTTGCTTGTTTGCATGCATAAATGTGTGTGTATGTCTATACATTTATACACATTTGTGCATGAGCTAGTGTATGCATGTGTGTTAGTGTCTATGTGCATGCATGGTCATGGGTGTGCGAGTGCATGCCTAAGTGTGCATGTTTCCATGTGTGCATATATGCACAGGTGTTCTTATATGTGTGATTGTATTTGTGCATTTGTGCATGTGCATGCATATGTGAGAGTTCATTCATGTATGCATATATGCTTATGTGTGTGTCCATGTATGTGTTATGATGTATATGTGTGCTAGTAAGTGCGTGTGTGTATGTGGGTATTCATGTGCATGTGTGTGTGCTTGTGTTCATATGTGTTTGTGCATGAGTGTGCTTGTGTGCATGTGAGTGTTAGTCTAAGCAGATGCATGTGCACATGTTTTGTGTGTGTGTGTGCATGTGAGGGTGTGTGTATAATTATGCATGAGTGGTTGTGTATGTCTGTGCATCTGTGTGCATTTGCATGAGCCTATGTACGTGTGTGTGTTATACAGGTGTGGGCCTATGTGTGAGTGTGTGAGTGTGTGCATGTGTGGCGGTATGTGTGCTTATTATGCATGTGTGTGTGTGTATGTAAGCATGTGTGTTTGAATGTGTGTGTGTGTTCCTATTAGAAAGTGTAGGTGTGACTACACATATGAGTGCATGCATGTATGTGTATGTGTTTGTGCATCTTTATATGTGCCTTTACGTGTGTGTATGTGTTTGTGTATGTTTCTTCCTATTTGAATGTTTGTTTAGACTTAGGCATACATGTGCATGCATTTGTAAATGTGTCTATGTATTTATGTGTGCATATGATTGCATATGTATGTGTGTTCTCATGTGCATATGTGTGTCTATATGTATGCTTTGCATTTGTATATGTGTTTACACGTATGTGTGTGTATCTATAAGTGCTTGAGTATGTTTGTATGTGTGTTTGTGTGCATATATGTGTGAGCATTTATGTAGAGCTGTATGTGTGCTTCAATATGTTCATGTGTGTGCATGAATGCACTTGTATGTGTGTGCATGTGTTCTTGTCATTTACATGCACATGTGCATATGACTGTAAGTGTATGTGTCTATTTGTAAGCTTGTTTATGAATGAAATTGTACATGTGTGGAAGTATGTGTGTGTGTGTATGTTTGTGAGTGCAAGCATTTTGCGCATTAACATAGATGTGTGTGTGGGCAGGTGGTTAGGTGTGTGTGCTTGTGTGTCGATGTGAGTGTGTACATGTCTCTATGTATTTATGCTTATGTGTGTGGGTGTACGTGTGTGTGCTTTGTGCATATGCTCATGTGCACATGTGTGAGTGTGTGTTTATGAGTGTATGTGTGTGTGCATACACATTCATGTATGTATTCGTTTGCGAGTGAGTGTGAGCATATGAGTGGGAGTGTTTGCATGCACATGTGAGTATATTTTTGTATGCACATGTGGATGTGTGTGTGCTATGCATATGCATTCCTACTTGTGCATGTGTGTGGGTATAGGTGGAGGTGTGTGTGTTCTTGTGCATACATGTGTGTGCTTGTACTCATATTGGATTTTCTATGTGATTATGTGTATGTGCTTGTGCATGTGTATATGAGTGTTGTCAACTATGTGTTTGTATGTGTGAGTGTGTTGTTTTGCACATGCATGTGTGTGAGTTGGTGTCTACATGCCTGTGAATGTTTGTGTGTTTGGGCTTGTGTGTGTGCATGTGTATATGCATGCGTATATGTGTGTGCTTATGTGTAGGGACCTATGTGAGCATGCATGTGTGCCTATGAATGTGTGTCTTTTTGTGCAGGTGTGTGCATGTGTGTACATGTGTTTGTGTGTGGGTGCACATGTGTGTGCATATGTATGCCAGTGTGATGGAGTTTTTGTATGTGCATGTGTGTACAAGTGGTCACATGTGTGTGTGTGTGCATATTAGCATGTCCATGAGTATGATTGCACATGTGTGTCTACATTTACATGCATAGACACATGTGTCTGTGTGCATGTTAGTGTGAGCATGTGTGTGCCTTGTGCATGCATATCAATGCGTGTAAATGTGTGAGCATATGTGTGTGCTAATGCATGTGTGTCTATGTGTTTGGATATGTGTGTATGCATGTGTGCCTTTGTGCATGTGCACATGCATGCTAATATTTTTGTAGGGGTGTGTACATGGGTGATTGTGTTTGTGTGTCTGTGAGTTTGCGTGCATCTTAGTACATGTTTATGTGCATGTTTGGTCTTTTGTGAGTTTATGGACACGTATGTCTACTTATGCATGTGTGCAAGTGTGTATGTTGATGCATGTGTGCATTTAAAAGTGTGTTTTTATGTGTGTTTGTGTGCACATTTGTTTAAGCATTTGTGTATGTTTTCTTGCTTACTTGTCTATGTGTGCATGTGTTTTTATGTGTATGTGCATGTTCTAAGTGTGTGTGTGTGTGGATGTGTGGGTGTATGTGTTTTTGTGTGTGCATGGGTGTGTGTGAGTGTATACACATATGAGTATGTAAGCATATCTGTGTGTGTCTGTGGTAGTGTGTATGAGTTTGTGTGCATGTGTGTTTGCATGTGTGTGCATGTGTAGCATATGTCTATGCATATACTCTATGTGTGTGCATGTGTATATGCATGTGTGTGTACATGTGTGTATTTATTTATGTGTGTTATTGTGTGTATACATTTGTGTGCATTGGTATGTGCATTCATCTGTATGTCTATATGTATGTGTATGTGAGTGCAACTTAATGTGTGTATGTTATGCATGTGTGTCTGTGTGCATAGTCTTGAGTAAATTGGTGTATTTGTGTGAGCCTGTGCATGTGTGTGCATGTTCATGTAGTTGTGCATGCATCAATGTGGGTACATTAGTGTGTGTGTTCACATGTGCATGTGTGTGTATGTATTCATGTGTGTGGGCATGTGCATGCATGTGTGTATGAGTGTGTATGTATATTGGTGTGCCTATGTGTGTGTATGAGTGTGCATGTGCATGTCTATGAGTGCGAGTGCATGTGCATGTATGTGCATATGCTTACATTCCCTTTTCTACACATGGTTGTGTGTGTGCATGCATGTGTGTTTGTGTGCTTAGGTGTGCTTGTGTGTGCAATTGTGTATGCACATGTGTTTGTGTGTCTAACTTTGTAGCACAAGTCTATGTGTGCATGTTCTTTCTAGCATGCATGTGTGTGTGCATATGTGTTTGTGTGAGTTTGTGAGCATGTGTGCAAATATTTGGGTTTTTATTTGTGAGTGCATGTGTGTGCATGTTTTTTCATGTATGTTTCTAAGAATGTTTATGTGTGTGCATGTGGTATGTGTTTGCATGCCTAGATGTGTGTGACATGCTTGTGTGCATGGAAGTGCATGTGTTTGCACATCTATGCTTTTGTATGTGTATGTGTGTGTGTACATGTCTTTGCATATACGTGAGTGTGTGCTTTTGTACCTACATGTGCATGTGCATCCATGCATGTCTGTATATTTGTCTATGTTCACAAGTCTACTTATGTATGTGTGCATGTGCATATCTGTTTATGCATGTATGTCTATATGTGTGTGCATGTGTGTATATGTGTATGTGTGTGTGTGTTCATGTGCATGCGTGCTTGTGTGTGTGTTTCTATATGTACCTACAGTATGCGCATGTGAGTGTAAGGGTATGTGCATGTGTGTGCATGCATGGCATATGTATCTATGTGTGTGTGTGTGTGAGTGCTTATGCATGGGTGTGTGGTATGTGGTTGTGTGCATCTGTGTGTTTATGTGCACATGGTTGTGATTGTGTGAGTGCATATTTGTGCTAGTGAATGTATGTGTGTGCCTGCATTCATATGTATGTGTGTGCTTGTGAACCTATCTCTATGTGTCTTTGTGTGTGTCAATGTGTTAAGGTGCATGTTTGTGTGTGTAAGCATATGCAATTGTGCATATATGCATTTTTACCTCATCATGTTTATAAGTGCATGTGCCTATGAATGAGTGTGTAAGTGTGATTTTGTGTGTGTATGTGTATGTGTATAAATGTGTGTGTACAGGCACCTTTGTGTGTGTGCATGTGCATGTGCATGTGCTTGTGCAAGTGTGTGCATTTGTGCATGCTTGTGCATGTGCATTTGTGTGTGTGCATGTGTGTACATGCATTTGTGTGTATGTGTGTGTGTCCATGCATGTGTGTGAATACCTATGTGTGTGTGTTTGTGTATGTGCATTTGTGGTTGTGTGCATGTATGTTTGGACATGTGTGTGTGTGTGGGGGGGGGGGTTTCTTAGTGCTAATGTGTGTGTGCACACATGTGCACATGTGTGTGTTCCTATACGTGTTCACATGTGCACATTTGTATATGCATGTTTGAGTGTGTGTGTGCGAATATGTGTGTGCAATTGTGTGTTCATATGTGAGTGTGCATGCATGTGTGTGTGTGTGTGCATGTGTGAGAGTGCATGTGTAAATGTGCATATGTGTGCTTGTGTGCATGTTTTTGTGTGTGTGCAAGTGCTTGTGAGTGCATGTGTATGAACTTATGCATATGTGTGTGTGAGTGTGTGCATGTGTGTTCATATGCATGTGCATGTGTTTATGCTTGTGTGTCTGCTTGCACATGTGCGTGTGCATGCATTTGCATGTGTTAGTTTTTGGGTATGCATGCACAAACATGTGAATGTGTGTGTGTGTGTGTGTGAAAGTGTGCTATCTTCATTTGTGTATGTGTTTAGATGTGTTTGTGTGCATGCATCTTTGTGTGTGTATATATGTGCATGTGTGTATGAGTACAGGTGTAGTTGTGGTTATGTGTTCATATGCATGTGTATGTGTGTGCATTGGTATTTCTATACTTATGTAAAAATGTGTGTGCTTGTATGGGTGTGTGCTTTTGTGCTTGCATATGTGCCTGTGTGTGTGCATGTGCTTGCATGGGTATGTGTGCTTGCCAGTTTGTTTTTTATTTGTGATTTTGTGTGTCCATATATTTTTGCATGCATGTCTATGCATGTTTGTGCATATATGTGCATATGTGTGTGTACATATGGTTGTGTGTGTGTGCATGTTTGTTTGTGGATGTGTGTGCATGTGTGTGAGCAGGTGCATGTGTGTGTCCCTATGAGCATGAATGCATGTGAGTGCATGTGTATGGGTGTGCAAGCATTTGTTTATATGACCTCATGTGTGTGGTTGTATGTGTTTGTGCATGTGTGTGAGCAAGCACACTTTTGTGTTTGTGTGTGTGAGTTTATTGGTGTGTGCATGAATGCATGTTTGTTTGTGATTGCATGTGTGTGCTGATGTGTTTGTATGGTTGTGCACATGTATGTGAGTGTGTGTGTGCATGTGTGTGAATTTATATGTCTGTAATTAGGTGCATGTATTTTTGTGTGTTTAATTATGCATGCTCATGAGTGAGTATGGGTGTGGGTGTATGCATGCACTTGTGTGCATGTGTGTGTACATGTAAATGTTTTTGCACGTGCGTGCATGTGTGTGTATGCATGTGCATACATTTGTGCATTTTGGAATGTGCATGTGTTTGTGTGTTCATGTGGGTGTATATACATATGTGTGTGCATACATGTGTAGATGTGTGCATGCGTGTGTACATGAACACACACGTGAGTGTGTTTGTGGGTGTATGCATCTGTGTAAGGCTTCATATGTGTATGTTTGTGGGTGTTTGTAAATATTTATAAGCATGTGTGTATGTTTTGGAGTATACATGTGCATTTGTGTGTGCATGTTCCTATGTGTGTATGTGTGTGTGCACATGGGTGTGTGTGTGTTTATGCATGCATGTGAGTGTGCATGTATATGTATGTGTTAGCGAAGCAAATGTGTGTGCATGTTTGTTTGTGTATGCTAGTTTGTGAGTGTATTGGTTTGTGTGTGTCAATGTGAGTGTATGTGCATGTGCATGTGTTTGTGTGCACGTGTTAATGTGATTTTGAATGTGTGTGTGCATGCATTTGTGTGTGCTTGCATGTGTGTTTGCGAGTATGCTTGTGTGCTTGTGTGTGTTTGTGCATATTTGAATGTATGTTTGCATACACGTTTGAGTGTGTCTGCATATGTGTACTTATGTTTTTTGTGTGTATGTGTGCGTATATATGTGTATGTGTACATGTGTGGTTGTGTATGTGTGAAAATATTTGTGTGTGTGTGCCTGTGTGTCTGCATTCACAGGCTTGGATATGGGAGTTTGTGAATTTGTGTGATCTAATGTATGTGAATAAGTGTGTGTGGGTGTGTAGGAGTGTGTACGTGCAGGTATGTGAGTGTACATGTGTGAATGTTCATTTGTGTGTGTGCATATGTGCATATTTGGTTTATATGTGTGTGTTTCCATGTGTGTTTATGTGTGCATGTGTATGCATGCATCAATCTATGTGTGTTATGTGTGTGCACATATGTGCATTCTGTTTATATGTGTGTGTGTTCTTGTACTTATCTATATGTGCATGCACTTGTGTACTTCTGAGTGTGAGTGTTTGTTTTTGTGTATATGTGCATGTTTGTGCATGTTTGTGCATATGTGCACATGTGTGTACATACGTGAGTGCATGTGTGTGCTTATGTGTTTGTGTGTGTGCTTGCATGTACATGTGCATGTATGTGTGCCTCTATGTTTGTTTGTTCTTGCTTATGCAAGTGCATGTGCATGTTAGTGTGAGTTTGCACACATTTTTTGTGCATGTGCATGCCTTTGTGTTGGTGTATCTCATGGGTGCACATGTGTGTATGTGTGTTGTTGCAAGAGTGTATGCATTTGTGTTTTCTTTTATGCTTCCTTTCTTACATGTGTTTGTGCATGTGTGCATAAGAACATGTTTGTGCATGCATGAGTGTGGGTGTGTATACATGACTGCATTTGCATGTTTAGATGTGTGTGCCCACATGTTCCATTGTGCCTGCATACATGTGTGTTAACTTTTACATTTGTCAATGCATGTACATGCATGCAGGTGTGCAGCATTTGTTTGCATGTGCATGTGTTTGACTATGCTAGTCTATACTTATGCATGTTTGTGTGTGTGTATGTTTATAAATCTATGCATGTCCATATGTGTTTGTGTGGGTTCATATGTGAGCATATGTATGTGTATGTGTGTGTGTGTTTGTGTTTGTTGGTTTGTAAGCATGTGCACATGCGTATGCTTATTTGTGTGTGTGTGTGTCAGTGTGTGTGTGTGATTGTGTGTGTGCTCATGACTGAGTGTCTATGTATATTTGTGTGTGTGTGCATGCTGGCACATCTATGTGTGTATTAGTGAATGTGTGTATGCATGTTTGTATGTTTGTATGAGGTTGCATGTGTATGTGTGCATGTGTATCTATGTGTGTGTGTGTGCATGTATGTGTGCATGTGTGTCTATGTGTGTGTGTGTGTATGTATGTGTGCATGCGGCATTTTTGTATATGCATGTGTCTTTGTGTACTGGTGTGTGTTTGTAGATATTTATGCATATATGTGTGCTTTTATGTGTTTGTGTCCATATATGTGTACATGTGTGCTCTTTTGTGTGCATGTATGTGCATGTGCAAGTTGTTTTTTGTGCGTATGCTTATAAGTGTGGGTGTACTTGTTCTTGTGCATGTGTATGTGTCTTTGTACATTTGAGTGTGCACGTGTGTGTGTAAATGAGTGTGCTTATTTGATTGTGCATGCATGTGTGTGTGCCTATGCATGTGTGTATGCATTTATGTGTGCACATGTGGCTGCACATGTGTGTACCTTTATGTATATGTGTGTATGTCCTTGTCCATGTGTCTGTCCATATATGTGTGAGTATGGTTTAGTGTGTACATATGTGTTCATGGGTGCACACAAGTGCATTAGTGTGTGTGTGCATGCATGTTTATGTGCATGCGTGTGCATGTGTGTGTGTTTATGTTTGAGTATATGTGTGTAGATGTGTATTGCTATGCTTGTGGGTGTATGTGTGTATGTATGTGTGCTTGTATGTATGGGTGCATTTGTGTGTGTGCTTGTTGGCATGCAATCGTTTTGCATGCATGTCTATGTGTATGCACATGCGAACATGTGCATGTGTGTATGTTCATGTGTACATGTATGCCTATGTAAATGGATGAATATCTACATATGGATGTGTGTGTTTATACACTAGTACATGTCCGTGTTCGTGCAAACATTTGTGTGTTTGTATGTCTCGTGTGTGTACGTGTGTGTAGTTGGTTGTGCATGTGTATGATTGTACCTATATGTGTGTGCGTATGTTCATGGGTGTTTGCGTCTATCTTTGTACATGCATGCTTATGCGTGTTTATTTCTATATGTGTTTGTGTGTTATTTTGCATATGCTTCTATTTAACTTTATATGTTTGTGTTTGCATGAATGTGCATATGTGAGTGCATGTGAATGTGTGCATTTGCATAAGTGTGTAGCTTAAGTATTCTCATGTGCATGTTTGTTTGTGTTTTTATAAGGTGGGGGTGTTTCCATGTGTGTGTACATCTGCACATGTGTGCATGTGTGTGTGTGAATGTGTGCTTGTGTATGGTTAAACATATATTTCTACATGTGTGCATATGTGCGTGTGTGCATGTGTGTGTATGTGGGTGTGTGAGTATGTGGTTGTGTGTACATGTGTGTGCGTGAGTGTATGTGTGCATGCATGTGTGAGTGTGTTTACACATCTGTGTTTGCTTGTCAATGTGTGTGTGTGTGTGTGTGCATGTTTTGTGTGCACATACAATTTTGTATGTATGTGGGGGTGTGTGTGTGTGCATATGTGATTTTGGTGTGCATGTGTGAATACGTGGGTGTGTGTGTGTGCATCTATTTGTGTGCTTGTACATGTGTTTATGTCCATACATATGTGTGAATCTGTGTGTGCATGTGCGTATGTGTGTGTGTGTGTTTATGCATGCATGCATGTGTTAGTTTGTGTGTATTTGTGTGGTTGTGTCTGTGTGTGCATGTGGTGATGTGTTTATGTGCTTGTGTGTATGCTTGTGTGTATGTATTTGTGTGTATGTGTGTGAATAAGCATGCATGGGAATGTTTGTGTGTGTTAGTGGGTGTACATGAGAATATGTGTGAGTTTGTGCATGCGTGTGTGTGCATGCAAGTGTGTGTGTAAGTTCATGTGTATCTATCTAGCTATGTACATGTGTGTGCATGTGTGTGTGTGTGTGCATGTGTCTATGTGTGTATGAAGGCATATGCTTGTGCTTGTGTTTGCATACATGTGCATGTGTGTACATGTACATATGATTAAATTTTTTTGTGTACATGAATGTTTGTATTTGTTTTTATAGATGTCTTCTTGTGTGTTAGTGAGTGTATTTGTAGTTATTTTTGAGTGTGTATGCATGTGCATATGCATATTTATTCTTATGTGTGTCTAAATGTGGGTTTGTGTGTGTGTGCATACATGTGTGCTTGTGTGTTCATAGGTGGGTGCATGTTTAGCTATGCCTGCATGTTTATGTGTGCATTTATGTGTCTATGTGGGTGTGACTGTGTGTGTGTGAGTGTGTATAGGTGGGTGAGTGTTCGTATGTGTGTGTATGCATATTTATATGTGCATCCATATGTGTCTGTATGCGAGTATGTGTGTGGTTAACATCATGCATATGCATGCTTGTGCTCGTATAAGGGTGTATAAGAAAATGTGCATTTTTGTGTGTGTGTGCATGCGTGTTTTTACTTGTGCATGTGCATGTGCAGGTGTGCTTATGTGTGTGTGTGGCATGTTTACTTATGTTTTTTGGAAATATGTGTGTGAATGTGTAAGTTTGTTTGTAGCTATGTATGCATATGTTCATGGGTGTGTTAGTGTGGTTGTGCAGAAGCATGTTTGTGTGGGTGTGTGTGCCTATTTATGCATGTGTGTGTATGGGTGCTTACATGTGTGCATGTTTTTTGCTACATTTGTGTGTGTTTGTATGTCTATGCATGTATGTCCTATGTGTGTGGATGCTAATGTGTTTATGCATGTGTGCTTGCATGTGTGTGAGTGTATGTGTGTTTGTGCGCATGTGTATTTGTATGTATGTGTGTGTGCATGTGTGTGTTTGGATGCCGATGTACATGTGTATGTGCATGCAAATTTGTGTGAGTACACGTCTATGTGTACTTGTGTGTGTGAGTGTGT
Source organism: Vanilla planifolia (assembly GCA_023846275.1). Taxonomy (NCBI): domain Eukaryota; kingdom Viridiplantae; phylum Streptophyta; class Magnoliopsida; order Asparagales; family Orchidaceae; genus Vanilla; species Vanilla planifolia. Next base: position 433,987 of record JAIUJO010000333.1, read on the forward strand.
GGACATGCATCCTTGTATGTGTGAATGCATGTGTGCATAAGTGCATGTGTGTGCATTTGTATGCATGTGTGTGTTTCCATGTGTGATCATTTATGCATGTGAGAGCTCGTGTGTGGGTGGAAATGTATGCTTATGTGTTTGGATATGTGTGCATGTGTATGTTTGTTCCCATGCATTATTTTGTGTATGTGAATGTTTGTGTGTGTGAACATGCACGTGTGTAAATGTTTTAGTCTGTAAGTGTGCATTTGTGTGCATGTGTTTGTGTATGTCTGTGTGCGAGGGTATGTCTGTGTGCATGTGTGAGTATATGTGTGAGGTGCATATATGTGTTTGAATGTGTTTGTATGTGCATGTTTTCATGCATGTGTACATATGTGTACACTTGTGTGCATGTGTGTGTGAGTGTGTATGTATTTATGCATTTGTATTTTCTTGTATGATTGTGTACATGGATGTGTGCACATGTGTCTATATGTGTAGTTCTTATGCACACACATGTGTGTGTGTGTGTATGTGTTTGTGTGCTTTTGCATGTGTGTGAGCACATATGTGTGTGTTTAGGCATGTACTTGAGCATGAGTGTGTGTGTGAGCACATGTGTGCTTGTGCAATTGTGTGTGTGCATGCATTCTTGTGTGTGTGTGTGTGTGAGTACATGCATTTGCATACATGTGTTTGTGTCCTTGTGCACATATGTGTGTGTGTGTGTGCATACACATGTGTGTGAATGTGTTATGTATTCAATGTGATTGTCTCTTTCCATCTATGCATGTGTTTGTGTACTTGTGCATGTAAAAAGGTATTTTCATGTGCATATGATTGTAGACTCATGTACCTGTGGGTGTGTGTTCATGTGTATGTGTGTGAGGGTGTGTGTGGGTTTATGTTTTGTGCTTGTGAGTGCATTTGTCTTCATGTGTGTGAATGTCCACATGTTTTGTGTGTCTTTGTGTGTGCTTGTGCATGTGGGTGCATGTGTGGAAGCATTTTATATGTGTGTGTGAGCATTTTGTGTTTTATGCATGGGAGTATGTGTATGTGCATTTGTGTGTGGTCTTTGCATATGTGAATGCATGAGCATGTGTGTATGAGTTGTGGTGTGCATGTTTGTGTACATGTGTGCTTGTTTTTTGTGCTCATTTAAATTTGTTTGTGTGCACCCCTATGTCCATGCATGTGTTTTGTGTATGCATGTGCATGTGTGTGTAGATGGGGTGTGTATGTATTTAAATATGTGCATGTACATGTGTATGAATGTGCATGCACACATGTGTGCATGTGTAGGCATGTATGTGTTTCATGTGACATCGCATGTGGAGTCCTCCATTCCTGTGTGTGTGTGTGTGTTAACATGATTGTTCATTTTATTGCAGGTGAGTGCATACAGATGTGTATGTGCTTAGGTGTGCAAGTGTGTGTGTATGTTAGTGCATCTATATGTGTGCTAATGTTTATTCATGAATGTGTGGCATGCATGTATGCATGTGTGTGTGATTGTGTGTGCATGTGTGAGCATGCACGTGTGCACTTATGCGTTTCCTTGTGTGAGTGAGTGGGTGCATGCATGTGTGCATGTATGTTTGCACTCTTATGCCATGTCTCCATGCAAGCATGTGCATGCGCATGTCATGTGGTTGTTCATTTGCATGCATCATTTTGCATCTGTGTGTGTGCTTGTGTGTTAATGTGCATTTATAGTTGTGTATGCACAAGTGTTCATGCTTTGTGCATGCATGCATGCATGTGTTTGCATGTCGATATGTGCACGTGTTTGCACTCATGCATGTGTGTATGTGTATTTATTTGTGTGCCTGTGTGAGTTCTTACATGCATGTGTGTGTATACATTTACATTTGTGCATGTGTGTTTGTGTGTAGCTTTGTCTTTGCATGTTTGTATATGTCTATGTGTGTGTGTGTGTCTACATGCATATGCATGTGTGCATATGTGTGTGTGTGTGTGCATGTGTGGGTGTAGGGATGTAAATGAGTATGCATGTACATGTGTATGTATGTGTGTGTGTGTGTGTAGATGTGTGTATGTGCATGGGTGTATGTGTGTGTGTACGTTAGTGTGCACATGGGCATATTTGTGGGCATATGCATGTGTATGATTATGAGAATTTGTATGAACGTCTGTGTGTTTGTGAGTTCATGTGGTTTTGCATTTGTGTGCCTGTGTTTGCATGTGTGCATTCTCTTGTATGTGTGCATGTTTTTATGTGTTTACTAATGTGCACACAGGTGTGTCAATGCATACGTGTGTGTGTGTGTACTTATCTATGTACATGTGTCTACATACATTTACATCTATGTGTGTTGACATTATTTTGTTCTTGTGTGTGCACGTGCATGTGACTCTATACGTCTGTCTATGTGCATGTGCATGATATTGTATGCTTGTGAGTGCATGTGTGTGTGTGTCTATGAAGGAGTGTGTGCATGTGCACGTGTATGCATGCACATGTGTGGGTGAATGTATGTCTACATGTATGTTTATATGCACACATGCATGTTCTTTTGTGTCCAAATGTGCATGTGCAAGTTTGCATCCATGCATCTATGTGAGTGTGTGAGGGTTTAGTTATGCATGTGATTATGTAAGCATGTGTGCCTGCATGTGTGTTCGTGGTTGTGCACATATGTGTTCATGTTTGCATGTATGTGTGTGCATGTTTGGCTACCTATAACTGTGTGAGAATGTGTGTGCATGTGCAACTATATCTGGGTGTCTGTGAGCATGCATGTCTGCATGCATGAGCAGGTTTGTGTGCATGTGTGTGGGCACACAAGTGTATTTTCTTGCTTGTGTGTTTGCATGTGTGTGTGTCCACGTGGGTGTGCCATGTGTGCGTGTGTCTGTGTACATGTGTCTTTTCATGTATGTGTGTTTGTAGGCATGCTTTTGTATCTACATGTGCTTATGAGTGTGCATGTGAGAACAAGCATGAGTTTTTATATGTGTTCATGCATATATCTTTGCATTTGTACAACTATGTGCATGTATGTGTGCATGTGCTTGTTGATGCTTGGGTGTATGTCTATGCATGTACCTATGCATGTGCATGTGTGGTTTTGCATATGTGTTTGCATGTGTGTGTGCTTATTTGTGAGTGTGTGTGCATGTTTTTGTATGTGTGTGTGTGATTGGGTGGGGGGAGGGGGTGTTTAAAGGTGTTTATTTTCCTGGGTGTGTGTATGTGTGTGCATGAGCTTGTGTATGCATAATGTGTGCATGTATGTGTGGGTGTGTGTGCATGTCTGTGTGTGTGTGTTTATATGTGTGCATACATATGTGTCCATGTTCTTGCACATGCATGTTTGTGGGTGTGTGTGGCTTGATTATCTGTATGTGTGCATTCTTATGTGCATGCTTGTGTGCTTGAGGATGAGTGTGTGTGGCTATTTTTATTTGTTTGTGTGTGTGTGTATGTGTTTGTGTACCTGTACATGTGTGGGTGTGTATGTGCTTAGGTTTGTGAATGTATGTAGATTTGTGGGCATGTACATGCATGTGTGCGTGTGTGTATATTTGTGTGCAAGCATGTGTCCATGCATGTATTTGTACATGTGTGTGTACATGCTTATGTGTGTTGGTCTATGTGTATGTCTATTCATATGTGTGTGTGTCTTATCTTGTCTATATGTGCTTGTTTATGTGCATGTGCCAATACAGGCATATGTGTATGTGCATGCTTGTTTATCTATGTGTTTTAGGTGTGCTTGTGTGAGTGGCGGGCTTGTGTGCATTAGTTTTGGAGTGTGTAGATGCATGTATATGTGTGTGTGTGTGCATGTGTGTGGGCATGTGTGTATGTGTGTAGATGTGTATGTGTGTGTGTGTGTGTGCATTTTTGTGAGAGTGTGGTTATCTTTTCTGTTTGTTTGTGTATGTATATTCAAGAATGTGCATGTTTATGTGCATGTGTGTGCATATATGCTTGTGTGCATGTGTGTATTTGTGTCAACTATGTGGTTGGGTTCTTGTGTCTATGTGCATGTGTGGATGCATGGATGCATTCATGCACAAGTGTGTGTGCATGCATATTTATGTGTGCATTTTGGCATTTGTATGTGCATGCATGTGCATGTGC
>JAIUJO010000333.1:438105-528105 GCA_023846275.1 Vanilla planifolia
TGTGCATGTGTGGATGCATGGATGCGTTCTTGCACAAGTGTGTGTGCATGCATATTTATGTGTGCATTTTGGCATTTGTATGTGCATGCGTGTGCATGTGCATGTGTGTGTATTGCTGTGTGTTAGTGTGTGTGTGTAGTGTGTGTGCATGCTTATGTATTTGTATGTGTGTTTAGGCATGGGCATGTGTATAAGAATGTGCATGTGCATGTATGAATGGAAGCTTGTATGTTCACACATGCTTGTCTGTGCTTATATTTGTGTGCTTGAAAGTATGTGTACCTGTACAGGTGCATGTGCTCGTGTGTTTGTGTGCATGTGCATATGCATATGTGGGTCTAATCTTGAGTGTGTGTGTTTGTGAGTGTGCATGTGTGCCTGTTCAGGTGTGTGTGTTCTTGCATGTGTTTGCATATGTTCATGTGTTATTTTGTATGTTTGTGCATCAGTGTGTATGTGGATGTTCATATGTGTCTGTGTGTATGTGTGAGTGTATGCATGTGTGTTTGTGTGTGGGTGCTTGTGTGTGCATTCATGTTTAAGTGTGTATGTATGTCTGTATATGCATGTGCATGTATATGCATCTATGTTTGTGTGTGCATGCTTGTGTAGGTGTGTTTGTGTGTGCGTGGGTTTGTGTGTGTGTGAGTGTAGATGCACACATTTATGTATGCATGCACATGTGCATAAGGGTTTGTGCGTTGGTGTGTGTGTTTTTGCACATGCACATATGTGTGTGTGGGTTCTTGTGTGTCGGTGTGTGCGGGTTTATGTGTGTATACTCACCCACTTGTGCATATGTGGATTTGTTTGTTTGTGTGTGTGTGTATATGCATATGTGTGTGTTTATGTATGCCTGTGTGCATGTGTGTGTGTGGGTGCATTCTTGTGTACATCTGTGTTCTTATGCTTTCCTTTATGGGTCAGTGTACGTGTGTGCATGTGTGTGTGGGTACATGTGTGTGCACATGTGCAAGCATTTGTATGAGTGCATGTGTTCATGAGCATGTGTGTGTGCATCTACATGTATGAATGTGTGTGCATGTGTTTGTATGTGTGTGGACATGCACACATGTGTGTATATGTGTATGTGCATGTGTGCCTATGTGCATGCTTATTTTATGTGTGTATATGTATATGCATGTATCTTTGTGTGTTTGTGCATTTGTTTCCATATATTTGCATGCATGCACATTATTTATTTATATGTTCTTGCATGCAAGTGTGTGTATTCATGCACATGTGCATGTACATGAAGGTTTGTATATGTTATTTCATGCTCATATATATATGTGTGTGTGTGTGTGTGCATGTGCATATGTCTACATGTGATCTTGTGTGTGTGTAAGTATGTTTGTGCATGCATGTGCATGTTTAGAAGCTTATGCATGTGTATATGTACATGTATCTATGTATGTGTGTAAATGTGCATATGCATGTATCTTTTTGTGTGATTTTTGTGTGTGTGCCTATGCTTATGCATGTGCATGTGCTTGTCCTTGCTCGTGTGTCTTTGTGCATGTGCATGTCTATTCATGGATTGATGTGAATGTGTCTGTGAGTGTGTGTTTGTGCTTGTGTGTATGCATATATGTTTGTATGCATGCATGTGTGTTCATGTGGTGCATGTGTGTGCATGTTCTTGTGTGTATGTGTGTGATTGTATGCATGCATGCAGGCAGGAATGCGTGTACATGTGTTTTTCTATTGATGAGTGGGTTTGCATATCTATTTGCATGTGCATATGTGTGTACGTCAAGCACTTGTGTATGCTTATATGCATGTTTGTATTTGTGTGTATGCATGTGTGAGCATGTGGTGTGTGCATGTGCATGTTTTGTGTTTATGACTTCGCATGTATACAGGTGCGGGTGTATGTATGTGTGCCCAAGTGTATATGCATGTGTGTCTGTGTGCTTTCATGCACACATAAGTGCATGTGTGTGTTCGTGTGGATGCACATGTTTGTGTACAAATTCGTGTGTGCATGTTTGTGTGCATGTGTGAGCATGTGCACATATGTGTGTGTGTGCTTGTGTATGTATGTGTGTACATGTGGGTTTGTGATGGTATGTGTGGTGGTTTGTGCATTTGACTAATGTGCATATGTGTACATGCCTATTTGTGTGAGTGTAAGTGTCAATATGTTTTATGTGTGTGTATGTTTGTGTGTCTATTTGTTTGTTTTTCTTTGTCTATGTATGTGTGCATGTGTGTGTGGGTGTGTGTGCATGGGTATGTGTTCATATATTTATTTGTGTGTGTGTGTGCATCTTTGTGGATTCGTGCATGTGAGTGTTCATACACATGCATCTGTGTGCATTCGTGCATGTGTGTAGAACTACATGTACATTCATCTATGTGTGTTTGCATGTGCGTATATGTGTGTGTTTGTAGATTTGTACATAAGTGCATGCACTTGCATTTGTGCATGTGCATGTGTGAATGATTGTGTGCATGTATGCATTTTTGTGTGTGTGTGTAAATGAGTGTATGCTTATGCATGTATATGTGTTTGAACAAGTGCTTGTGTGCAATCACATGTCTAAGTGAGTGTGGATATGTTTGTGTGCATGGGTGTGTGCATTTGCATGTGTGTCTATGTGTGTGATCATGTGGATGTGCATATGTGTATGTCTTTGCGTGCTTGTGTGTGTGCCTATATGCGTATTTTTATGTATACCTATGAGAATGCATGTGCGTGTGTGTGTACACATTTACATGTGTGTGCATGTGCATGTGTGGATGTAGTTGTTTTTCTGTTTGTGTTTGTGAGTGGATGTTCATGTGGGCATGAGTATATACAAGTGTGTGTGCATGTGTGTGTGCACATGTGTGTGCATGTGTGCATTTGTATTAATGTATGTATGTGTGCTCTGATGCATGCATGTGTGTTTGCATGTATGTGTGTTAGAATTTTTGCATGTGTGCATGTGACTATGTATGCACATGCTTGTGTATGTGTGTATGCATTTGTGCATGTTTTCATTATTATGTTAGCTTGAGTTTGTGTGCACATGTGTGCTTGTGTTCTTATGCATGTGCACATGCATGTTTGTGCAAATTAGTGTATGTTGTGTGTGTGCATGTATGTGTGAGAAAGTGCACGTGTGTGCCTGCTTGTGTGGGCACCATTATGTACATATGTGTGTGTGTTCATGTGTTCTTTAGTGCTTGTGTGCCTTTGCATGTGTGTTCTTTTACCTAAACTTATGTGTTCATATGTGCATGTACACCTAAGTTTTGCATGTGTTTGTGGGCATGTATGTGTGGTTACGTCCTTACGTGTGTGTGTGTGTGTAGCTATCTGTGTATATGTGCACATGTGTGTGTCTGTGTTTTCTTGTGTGTGCATGTGTACATGCATGTATATGTGGGTTTGTGTGTGTGAGCATGTGTGTGTACATTTGTATGTGCATGTAGACATGTGTGTGCATGCATACATGAGTGGTTGCATGCATACCTATATGTCCTTATGTGCATGTGCATGCATGTGTGTGTGCTTGTACATGTCTGTATGCACATGTGTGTGTGTAGGTGTGTGGGTGGGTGGGTGTGCATCGATGCACACATGTGCATCCGTGTGAGCATGTGTGTGTGCATGCACGTTCGTGCACTTTAGAATGTGTGCATCTGTGTGGGTAAGTATATTTATTTGTGCATGTGTGTACGAAGTTGTGTGTATGTGTGTATGCATATGTGAATGAGTGACAGTGTGTATATGTGTGTGTGTGTGTGTGTGCATGTGCATGTGTTTGTGTGCTTGTGTTTATGTGCTTGTGTATGTGTGTGTTTTATGTGCAAATGTTGCTTGTGTGAATGAATGTCCATCTATATGTGTGTATGTGTGTGCATGAGTGGGTGCTTGTGGGTGTGTGTGATTGTATGTATGTCGGTGTGTGTGTTTATGCTTGTGTGTATATGTGCATATGTGGATGTATATATGTGAGCACGTGGTTGTGTGTATGTGTGTGAGCATGCATGTGTGTATGTATGTGTGTATGTGCATGGTCATGTCTGTGTGTGTGTTCATTTGCATGCATGCGGGTGTGCATGTGTGTGTGTGTGCATTGGTGTGATTATGCATTTCAGCATATGTTTTTGCATGTTTGCATATATTCATGTGGGTGAGTGTGTGTATTTGTGCATACATGTGTGTTTGTGTATGTGTGTTATAAAACATATGAGGTAAAACAAATAGGTGAAAAGAGATGAATTGTACATTTAAAAATTTTTTTTGATTAAAAAAATCAGAAGAAAAAAATTTTTGAGCTTAAAATATTTTTCTTTTATCAACAAAATTAAATTGCTCAATAATAAATAAAACACACAAAGATTTTTAGATAGTTTTGCCAAAACCTATGTCTAAATCCACACCTGATCCCCAATTGGGCTTCCACTAACCACTCCCTTTTGTCGACGCTAGTAAGGATAAACCAAATACACACCAGAGCTCCAATGAGATACCAAAATTAGAGAAGTTTAGGTTAATAAAAAAAACTCAAAACTTTATAAATTTTTGCTTACAAAATTTTTACACCTTTAATTCTTTAAGCAAGAGTGGCACTACTGATGAACAAAATAAATGTTACCAAAAATGCATAAATGATTATTAATAAAAGTAAATAAATAGAGATTGACAAAAATTTAGAGCTCTTGTAATTACGTAGAGAAACTTGTTGCTTACGATTTGAACTTTAGTTAGACTTGTATGAAAATTTTCAAACTTGATTTAATAATATTTTTTTTTTATAAATTGTTTCTATTTATAGATGAAATAAACAACACAAAAAATAACTCCCCCAACAACTAGGATATGTTTTTCGAAAAGCTAGCCAATATAGTGAAGAAAATAGTATAATCGCCATCTGATAACATGAATGGATGTGTGTGTATGTGCATTTGTGTATGTGTGTGCATGCATGTGTGAATAAATGAGTTTGTGTGTGTGTGTTTGCATGTGTGCATGAGCATGTGTCTATGTTGGTACATATATTTGTGCATGTGTCCATGCATGCATGTGTTTTTGCATGTGTGAATGCATGTGCCTATATATGGATTCATGCATATATGTGTGTGTGTGTGTGTGCATGTTTGTCTACTTTGTGCATATGTATGCATATGTATATGTGCATTTGTGTGCGTGGATGTGTGTGCATGTGTGGGCATGTGTATGAAGTTTTGCAGGCACATGTGTTAATGCATTAGTGCATGTGTGTTTTAGTTCCTCTGCATATGCATGTGCATTTGTATGTGCGTGTGTGTGTGCGCATGTGTGTGCTTTCTTGTGTGCTTCTACTTTTTCATTTGTGCATGCATATATGAGGGCATGTGTGCTTATGCATGTGTGTGCATATGCAAATGTGTGTGTCTATGTGGAATTGTATGTGTGAGTATGTGTGTGTGTGTGTGTGAGCATGCATGTGTGTTTGTGTATGCATGTGTGTGTGTGTATATGTGTGTGAATACATGTGGGTGTGCACATGTTATGTGCTTGTGTTTGTATGTGCTTGTGCATGTTTATGCATTACATATGTGTGTTTGTGTGTGTGCTTATGTGTTTGCATATGTATATGTGTGTGCATCCATGAATATGCATGTATGCACATGTACACACATTTGTGTGCAAGTGTGTGTTTGTTTGTAATTGTGTGCATTTGTGTGTGTGCATATATGTGTGTATCTATTTGCATTTGTGTGCATTTGCATGTTTGCACATTTGTGTGAGCATGTGTGCATGTGTGCTTGTACTTGTGTGTGTGTATGTTTGTACACATGTGCATGTGTTTATCTTCATGTGGGTATGGGTGTGCATGCGTGTGTGTGGTTATGCATGTCTATATACATTTGTGTTCTTGTGTTCTTGAGTCTGTGTTGGCATGCATGCATTTGAGCATGTGTGCATGTACGCTAGCACATGTGAGATTGGGTATCTGTGTGTTTGAGTGTGAGTGCATGTACATGCAAGTGTGTGTGTGTGTATGAATATTTGGGAGCATATTCCTATATGTGTGTGACCATGTGTATATATTTGTGCTTGTGTTTATACATATGTGTTTTATTTCTTGAACTGGTTGTATGGGATGGTCATGTGTGTGTGTGAGCATGTCCTTACATGTGCACATATCTTTCTATGCATGCGCATGCAAACTTTGGTGCATGTGTACATATTTGTGATGGTTGTGCAAGTGTGCATGCATGCTTGTGTCAGCATGTGCCTGTGTTTTGTGCATGCATTCATGCATGTGTATGTTTGAGTGTTTCTGTGCATGTATGTGGGTGTGTATGTGCATGTGTGCGAGTGTTAGTGCATGTAGGTGCACATTTGTTTGCATGTGCATCTACATATGTGTGTGGGTTTATACCTATGCATGTGGTGGTGTGATTATTTTTTGGTTTTCTTAGTGTGTGTACATATGCATGCAAGTGTATATGTGTATGCAATTTGTGTGCATGTATGTATATGCATGTGAGAGAGAGTGTGTGCATGTGTGCATAGATGTGTGTGGGTGTGTGTGCATGCTTGCATTCATGTGTTCATGCCATCATGTGAATGTGTGTGCTTGTGAATGTGTGAATTTTTACCTATTTATGAGTGTGCATGGTTGGGCATGCATGTCTACATCTGTGTGGGTGCTTTGTGTGCATGTGTGTGCATGCATAAGTGTATGTATGCTCGTGTATGCTTGCATGTGTGAATGTGTACTTATGTTTGTTTGAGAGTGTGCATGTGCATGTTTCTATGTGTGTGTATGAGAGAGCATATTTATGTGTGTTTGTGTGTGGGTGCTTGTGTGTACATTCATTTGCATGTGTGAATGTGTGGTTGTACATGCACATGCTTGTAAATACATCTATATGGGTGTGTTCATGCTTGTGTATGTGTGTTTGTGTGCATATGTGTGTGGGTTTGTGTATGTGTGTAGGTGCATGTGTGTCGTGTCCACACACATGTGTGTGTGGGTTCATGAGTGTGTGTGTGTTTATATGTTTTGGAGTGTATGGGTTTGTGTGTGTGTGTGTGTACTCATACATGTGTGTATGTGAACTTGTATGTTTCCGTCTATATGTGTATGTTTCCATGCAAGTGTGTGTCCATGCTTATACATATGTGTGTGCATGTTTGTGTGAGCACATTTTTGTGCATGTGTTTGTGGGTGAGTGTATGCATATGCATGCATGTGTGGGTCTGCATGTGTGTGTTGCACGTGCAAGTGTTTATACAAGTGTGTGTGTGCATTTGTCTAGATGTGTGAATGTTTTTGTATGTCTTTGTAAGCATGTGCATGTTTGTGTGTGTATGTGTGTATGTGTGCATGTGTGTATGTGCACATGTGTGAATGTGTGTGTGTGTGGGCATGTGTGGGCATATGTATCAATATATGTGAGCATATGTGCTTGTGCATTAGCACATGCATGTGTGTGTGTGTTTTAGTACATATCCATATGCATGTGAATCTCTATATGTGTGCATGTATGAGTGTATGCTTATTTGTGTGCCTTTGGTCTTTCATTTATTTGTGCTTATGTAAATGCATGCATGGATGTGTAGGTATATGTGCTAGCATGCATGGCTATGTGGTAGTGGATGTGTGAGAATGTGTGTGTGTGCAACTATTTTTGCTCAAGTACATGTGTGAGCATGCGTGTGTGCATGTGTATGCATGTGTGTGTGTACATTTGTGTGTTATATGTGCATGCATGCTTGTGTGTATATATGCCTATGTATGTGTGTGTGTATATGTATTTCTTGTGTGTGTGGATATGCACCTATGGATTTGCATGTGTATATGTTTGTGCTTGCATGCATGTCTATGTGCATGTGCATGTGTGTATGTGTGTTTGTTTGCATTTGTGATCATTTGTGTATGTGTGTGTGCTTGTGTGTGCATGTATGTGTGTGTCTATTAGCATGTTTGTGCATTTGCATGTGTGTAAATTTATGTGTGAGTGTGTGTGTGATTGCATGTGTGTATGAGCAATTGTGTGTGTGTGCTTGTATACATATTTGTGTGTTTATTTGGATGTGTGTGTGGTGTTCATGTTTGTTTGTTGTTGTAAATATGTGTGTATCTCTATGTTCATGTGCTCATACATGTGCATGTAGATGCCTACATGTGTGCATGTATGCAAGCATGTGTTTTAGTTGGTATGTGCATGTTTAAGAATGCGTGTATGTGCATGTTCCCACGTGTATGTGAACATGTGTGCATTTGTCTATTCGTTTGTGCACATTTGTGTGATCTGTCTATGCAAGCTACATGTAATTGTTGTTGTGTGTGTAGGTGTGTGTGAGCATGTCCTTGCATTTGTGTGCATATATGTGCATGCATGTGCATTCGAGCTTATTTGTGCGTATGCATGTATATGTTTGTATGTGCATATTTGTGCTGGTTATGCATGTGTGCATGCATGCTTGTGGCCATGTGCGTGTTTGTTCATGCATTCATTTGTACATATGAGAGTTTATGTGTGAATGTGTGGGTGTTTGTGTGCACGTCTATAAGCGTTAGTGTGTATACATGAGCATGTACATGTGTTTGTGTGTGTGTACCTATGCATGTGTGTGCATGTGTGTGGTTGTGCATAGGTTTGTTAGCAAGTGTATGTCTATGCATGTGTGAGTGGGTAAGCAAGTGTGTGTACATGTGTAAGAGTTTGTACATTTGTGTGTGCATGCGCTTGTGTGTACGGGGCTATGTTTGTGAATGTGTCAATATGTGTTTGTGTGCGTGTGGCAATTTGTGTGTGTGTGTGTGTGTGCATGCACACATGTGTTAATCTGTGTGTGTGTGCATACATATGTATTTGTATGTGCATGTATGCATTTGTGCCTATGTACATGCATGTGTTGTTCTTACATATATATCTGTATGTGTGTATATGTGCTTGTGTGTGTGCATGTGTTTGTGTTTGTGTGTGTGTGCATGTGTTTGTGTTTGTGTGTGTGTGCATGTGTTTCTATATATTTACATGCATTTACATGTGTTTATTTGTGCATTCATGTGTGTAGATGTGTGTATGCCTGTTGTTTTTTGTTTATATGTGGTGTGCGTTTGTGCATGCATGTGCATGTTTGGAATCTTATGCATGTGTATATGTGTACATAACTGTGTGTGTTTGTAAATATGTGTGTGCATTTGTATGATTTGTATGAGTGTGTTCTTATGCCTGTGCATGCATGTGTATGTACATGCATGTGTGTGTTCTTGTTAGTGTGTGTATATAAGTATGTGTTTGTGTGTGTGTGTGTATGTGCATGTGTAGCTGTGCTTGGGCATGTGTGTATGTTAGTATGTGGATGTATGTGTGTGCATCTGACTGCATGTGTCCGTGTCCTTATGTGTGTACATATCTATGAATGGGTGTGTGGGTGTGTAGATGTGTGTATGTGTGTGCATCTTTGGGTACATTCACATGTATGTTTGTGTGCATACATCAATATATTTAGGTGCATCTGTGTATTTAATTATACATGTGTGGATCTCTTCATGTTCTTGTAGGGGTGTACATGTGCCTATGTGAGTGTGTATGTGTGTGTGCTTTTTTCGTGAGCTTTTGTACGAGTATAAGGACATGTATGTATGTTTGTGCCTGGATGCTCACATGTATGTGGGTACATGTGTTAGCACATGTCATTATGTGTGTATTTGTACATGTGTATATACATGAGTGTATTTGCACTATGCATGTGTGTGCATGAGCATGTGCATGCTTGTTCCTATGTGTGTGACTATGTGAGTGTAGGTGCACATGTGTGCATGGGTGCATGTGTGTGCATGTGATTGTGATTGTATATGTTTGGTTATGTATATGCATCTTTATGTATATGGGCGTGCAAGTTTATGTGCTTGTGCATGTGTGTGCTTATGCAATTTTGTGAGTTTGTGTGTATGGATGTGTTCATGTGCATGTCTACATGTGTTAGTTTAAGCATGTGTTTAATGGTGTGTGTGTGCATGCGTATGTGTGTGCACATGTGAGTGTATGCATGTGTGTGTGTCCACACAAACACTTTTGTGCATACTTCTGTGCGTATGTATATGCATATGCATGTGTTTGTATGTGTGTGTGTATGTGTATGTACATGTTTGTATATGTGTTTGTGTGTGTGTGTGTGCATGTGTGTGTGCACAAGTATGCATGCATGCTAGTGCATGTGCTTGTGCATGCATGTATGCATGTGTGTTCATGTGGATGTGCATGTGTCTATTAATGTGCATTTGTGTGCAAGTGCATGTGTGTGCATGCATGTCTCTGTGCATGCACATGTGTGTGCAAGTGCACCTTTGTGCATATGTGTCTATGGGTGAGTGCATGTGTGTGTGAGTGAGTGTACATGTGCATGTACATGTGTGCATGTGTTAGCATTTACATGTGTACAAGTTCTTATGTCATTGTGCATATGTGTGTGTGCTTGCATACATGCATGATTGTGTGCTTGCATGCATGTGTGTGCATGCGATTGTGCTTTCATGCATTTGCGTATCTGTGTACTTGTGTTAATATGTTAGCATGTCTGTGTGAGTCCATGGGTGTGTGCATGCTTATTTTTGTATGTGTGAGCATAAAGGACTATGTATATGTGTTTGTGTTTGCTTGTTTATGTGTGAGGATTCATATGTGTTTGTGTGTGCGTGATCATGTGTGTTTGCTGGACATATATCTATGCCTTTATGTGTTCCAACATGTATGTGAGCATGAATGTGTTTGAGTATGTAGGTGTGTTTCACTGTGTGCATGGGCATGCTTGTGCAGGTGTGTACACGTGTGTGCATGGGTGAGTATGCATGTGTGGGTAGATATGCTTGTTGTATGTGCATGTGTGTGTGCATGTAGGTTGTCCACGTGTGCGAGCACTCGTGTGTGAATTTGTGCATGTGCTTGTGCCTATCTCCATCTAGTTGTGCAAGTGTGTGCCAATGTGTGTGTATGTGAATGTGTGCATGCACATGTGTGTGTGTTCATTCATGCATCTTTGTAGATATGCATGTGAATTCTTTTGTGGGTTAGTGCATGTGCTTGTGTGCATGCATGCATGTTTGTGTATAGATGTGTGTGCATGTGTATGTATGTATGTGTTTGTATATTTGTATATGCATGCATGCCATGTGCATATGCATGTGTGTGTGCATGCACGTATGTGTGGGGTGCATGTGTGTGTGTTTCAATATGTGCATAGTCATGTATCTATATGTGTTTGAGAGGGTGTGTGTGTCTGCATGTGCATGCCTTTGTTAGTGTACATGTGTGTGTGTGTGCATGTGCATTTGTGTATATGTGAGTCAACATGTGGATATGCATGTGTGTGTTCCTTTGTGCGCTTATGTGTACACCTGTGTATGTACTTATTTGTGTACCAGTGTGATGCATTTGCATGTGTATGTGTGTATGTGCATGTGAGTGTGGATATGGTTGTATTTGTGTTAGTGTGTCTATGTGTGTGTGTGTGCATGTTGACATGAGTATGTTTTGGTGTGTATGCATGTGTGTGTACATGTTGCATGTGGATTTTTAGTTTGTGTATGTATGTGTTTGCATGCATGTGAGTATTTATGTGCATGTGTGTGTGTGCATGTGTGCTTGTGTGCATGCTTCCATGTATGTGTGCCAAAATTTTTTAGTATGTGTATGACTATGTATGCATATTCTTACTTGTGTTAATGTTGTGCATTTGTGAACATTTTCATGAAAGTGTGCATGTGTTTGTGTGTGCATGTGTGCTGGTGTGCCTAAGTGCATGTGCACACATGTTGTTTCATTTTTGTGTATGTTGTGTATGCATTTTGTGTGTGTGTGAATGTGTGAGCATGTGCATTTCTGTGTGTGCATGATTGTCTACATGTGTGTGTGCTCTTGTGCTTGTATGTCTATGCATGTGTGTGCTTTTGCATTGGCATGTGCATTTATGTGTGTGTGTGAGTGCATCTATGCATTCATGCATGTGTTTGTGGGCATGTGTGTTTGATGACATGCTTGTGTAGAAGTTGCAAGCATGAGTATATAGGTGCATATGTGTATGCATGTGCATGCATGTGTAAGGTGGGACATGTGGCTGTGTGCACATGTGTATGCATGCATGCATATACATGTGTACATGTGAGTCCATATGTGTCTATGGATTCATGTGTGTGTGTATGTGTGCATATGAGCATGAGTGTGTGTTTTTGTGAATGCGTGTGTCAGTATGTTTGTTTGCATGTGTATACAGATGCGGATATGTATGTGTGTTCATTTGCCTATGTGTCTTTCTTTATGCTTGTTTTTATGTGTGTGTATGCACATGTGTGCCCATGTTTGTGTGTATATACATTTGTGCATTATTTTTTCTTTATGTGAGTGTGTGTGTGCATGTGTGTAAACCTCCATGTGTGAGTGTGTATCTATGTGATTGGATGTGTGTGTGGGGTGTGCATATATTTTTGTGTGTGCATGTTTTTATGTGTGTATGTGTGCTTTTGTGGAGGAGTGTGATTGCATGATTGTGTTGGTGTTTTTGTGTACTTGTGTGTGTGTGTTTGTGTGTGCTTGTGTGAATGTGTATGAGGGGTGTGTGTTTGCATGTATATGTGCATTTGTGTGCATGGATTCTTGTTCACACATATCTATGTGTGTGCATGTGCATGTGTAAATTTGTTTGTGACTATGCATGTGTGTGCGTCTCTACAATCGCACATGTGTGTTTTAATCTATGTGTATGTGCATGTATGTATGCATGTGTTTGTGTGTGCATGCACATATATATGTGTGTTTTAGGTGTGTATGTGAGTGGTTGTGTATTTGTGCAAGTCTGCATGTTATTCCTTTTTGTGTGTTCGTGCATATGTGTGTATGTCTATGATGGTACATGCATGTGTGCATGCATGTGCATATGTGTGTGTGTGTACAAGTGTGTATGTGTGCATGTATGTAGTTATGCATGAGTGCATGTGTATGTATGTGTGTGCACGAGTGTGTGTCTATGTTTGTGCATTAGTGTGTGTGTGTGTGCATATTTGTGCATGCATGTGCATGTATATGTTGTGTGTGTGTGCTTGCTTGAGCATGTTTGTGTACCAATATGCACATGTGCATGCATGTCTTTATGGATGTGTGTGTTCTTGGCATGTGTAAATGTATATGTGCATGTATATACATGTGTGTCCCTATTTGTGTGCATGTGTCTACATGAATGTATGTGTGCTTGAATGTGCGTGTGTCTATCTGAACATATTTGTGTGTGTACATATGTGGGAGTGTTATGAATTTTATGTGTGTCTATGTGCATGAGTATGCACAAGCATGTTTGTGTGCGTGTATGCACATATATATGTGTGTGCATGTGCTCGTGTGTATGTGAAGGCATGCATGCATGTGTGCCTGTGTCAATATGAATATTTTCATGTGTGAGTGTGTGTCATCCTATGTGTGTGCATGTGTGTGTGTGCATGCATATGTGTGTATTAATGCATTTGTGTGCCTCTATATATGTGTGCTTTTATGTGTATGTGTTTGTATGTCTGTATATTTGTGTGGATGTGTTTACATGTATATGTATGAATGCATGAGAGCATGTTCATGTGTGTGTGTATGTGTCTATATGTTGGTTTTCATGTCTGAGTAGGTATTTGTGGATCTATGTGTGTGTACTTGTGTGTTCATGTGTTCTTGTATGTGCATTGGTCAATATGTCTATGCATGCTTTTGTGTGAGTATGCCTACTTTTGTATATGTGCACATGCATGTGTCCATGCATGTGTGTGAATGCTTGCACGTGCTTGTATGTAGATGTTTGCATGTGTGTGTACATATGTGTGTGTATGTGCATCTGTGAAGGTGTTTATGTATGCGTAAATGTCCACGTGCATGTGTGTGTATGTACATCTCTATCTATGTGTGTGAATGTACTCACGTATGTCTACTTGTGTATTGTGCATGCATGTGTGTTTAGGTATGCATATGGGTGGGTGCTATTATGTGTGGCAACATATGTATGTGTGTTTGTGCATGCTTGTATATGTATGTGCATACATGAGTGTGTGTGTGTGTGTGCACAAGTATTTGTATGCACTTGTGCATGATTGTGCATGTGTGTACTTGTGTGTATATACTTATTTTTGTTTGTGTTCATGTGTATGTGCATGTGCTCATGTGTGTGTGTGTGTGGGTGTGTTTTGTATGAGTGTGTATATGTGTATGAGTGTGCACATGTGTGTGTGTGCTTATGTGTGTGTTGATGCATGCATGTGTATGTGTCTGTGTGCATGCATTCAATGCTTGCATGCATACATGCAAGCATGTGTATGACGGTGTGTGTGTGTGTCTGTATTCGTGCATGTGTGTTTATATTTGTTTATGCATGCAGGCACGTATGAGTGTGTGTATTAGTGTGGGTGTCTACATGTGTTTGTGTGCATGTGTGTGTAGGTGCATGCATGTGTGTATGTATGCTTACACGTTTTCACATGTGCATGTGTATTAGTATTTGCATGCAAATGTGTTCTTGTGTGTCTATGTGTGACTGTATGTGTGTGGGTGTGCACTTGCATATGTTTGCATGTGTGCTTACATGAATGTGCATGTGAGTTCACATGTGTATTTGTGACTTTGCACATGCATGAGTGTATGTGTATCATTATGTGTCTACCAGCAAGCATATATGTGTGTTTTTGTTAGTGTGTTTGTGGGGGTTTATTTGTGTGTTCACATGCATGCATGTGTGTGTTTAGGTGCTTGTTTATATTAGTATTTGTGTGTGTGTGCATGCATAAGTAAGTTTTTGTGTGTGCACATGTACACTTATGTGTCTGGTTGCATGCCTGTGTAGGCGCATGTGTGTGTTTGCATGCATTGGTGTATCTAGGTTTGGGTGTGCATGTGTGTATGCATATGCGTGTGCAAGCGTGTGTGTGTGTGTATGAATGCACATCTATATATATGTGGCTATTTGTAATCCTATGTGCTATGTTTGTTAGTGTGTGTATGCATATCAATATGCAATTATGCAATCATGTGTGCATGGGTCTATGCAAGTGCTTTACATGCATGCATTTGTGTGTGTACTTGTGCACACATTTGTGAGTATGCATTCATGTGAGCATGCATGTGTGCATGTGCATGTTTATGTGCTTATGCATGTGTGATTACATGCACATTTGTGTGCATGTTCATATGTCTACATATGTGTGTGAGTTTTTGTGCAACTGCAATTTTGCATGTCTGCACATGTGTGTGCTTGTGCATGTGTGTATTCATGTATTTGTATGTATGTGCATGTTTGTGTATGTGTGTGTGTATGTGCACCTATGTGAATGTGTGTGTGCTTATACGTGTGTTTATGTGTATGTGTGTTCTTGTGTGTGCCAGTGTGTTTGCATGCATCTTTGTGTGTGTGTCCATATGTTTCTATGTGAGAGCACATGTTTTTATTTTTGTGTATGCATGCATATGTGAATTGTCTATGAATTCATGCATTTAGGCATATGTGTTCATGCATGTGTGCATGTGTATGTGTTTGTGGATGCATGTTTCTATTTTTTGTACATGTGTTTTTGTGTGTGCATATGTGTATGTCTGTGTGTGCATGTGTGTATTTGTGTGTGTCTGTGCTTGTGTATGTGTATGCACATGTGTACATGTGCATGCATATGCATGCACACGTACATATGTACATGTGCATGTGCATGCATATGCATGCTTATGTTTCTATGCATCTATTTGTGTGCATGATTACTCATGTGTGTGTGTGTGTGTTTGTGTATGTGTGCGTGTATATGCATATGCTTATCTTTGTCTGTGTGTGTGTAGGTGCATGGGTGTACATGTTATAGATCCTTTTTGTGTACATGTACAGGTGCTCTATGTGTGTGAGCCTATGCCTATATGTGTGCTATGTATGCTTGTGCTTGTGCATGTGAATCTATATGTGTATGTGCGGGTATGAGACTATGTGTGCATGTGTGTCAGTGTTGATGTGTGTTCATGTGTGCATTTGTGTGGGTGGGTGTGTGCTTGTGTTCATGGAATGCATGTGTGCAAGCACTCATGTTCATGCATGCGTGTGTGTAGGTTCATGTATGTGTGTGTTTGTTTGTACATGTAAAGTGTGCATTCGATGGTGTGTATTTGTATATGTGTGCTGTGTGGGTGTTTCTACATCTGTGTTCGTGGGTGGGTGATGGTGTGCATGTGTGCATGTGTATGTTTGCATGCATGTGCATGTGTGTATGTATATGCATGTGTGTGTGCACATGAGTGCTCCTATGTAAATACAAGAACGTGTGTTCATGAGTGCATGCTTGTGTGTGTGCGCCTATGCTTTAGTGTGTGTTCACATGCATGTCTGTTCGTGTGTGCATGTTCATGTATTTCTGCATGCATATGGGTGCAATTGGGTGCATGTTAGTGTGTGTAGATGTACATATGTTTGCATGTTTATGTGTATGTCTATGATAGTGTGTGTGTGTGCATCTATCTACTTTTATGTGTGTGCATGAATGTGTGTTCTCATGCACGTGTGTAACATTGCATGTGTGTGGGTGCTTGTGTGTGCATGGGTGTGTGTACATGTGAATCTGTGTGTGCACCAAATACATGTGTGCATGTATTCATATGCATGCATGTGCATGTGTGGGTATGTGCATGCATGTGTGTATGTGTGTGTGTGCATGCGTGTATGTGATTATGTGCATAAGTTTCTATGTGGATGCATTCGTGTATGTGTGCTTTTACTTGCATGTGTACGTGGGTGCATGCATGTGAGATTATGTGCATACGTTCATGTTTGTGTTTGTGTGTGTGCATGTGTATGTGCACAATTTTGCATGTGCTTTTGTGTGCATGTATATGCATGAGTGTGTGTGTCTTATGCACTCAGGCATGTTTGTGCTATGCTTTTGAGAGTGCATGTGTGCGTGAGTTCTTGTACCTACATATGTATATGTGTATGCTCACTTGTGTGCATGCTTCTGTGTTTGAATCTATGTGCATATGTGTACACGTGCATGTGCATGCATCTATGCATCCATGTGTGCATGTGTGCACATGCATATACATATGCATGTTCGTAGGCATGTGTGTAGGTGTGGTTGTGTGACTATTTGCATGCATGTCTACGTGTGTGTGTGTGTTGTGTTTGTGTGCACTCATGTGTATAAGCCTGTGTATGATCTGAATGTGTGCATGTGTGTGCACTTAAGTGTGTGTGCATATGCATGTGCATGTCTATACATGCATGTGTACATGTGTGTCTATGTATAGGTGTTTATGTTGGTGTGTGTGTGTGCATGCATGAATGCATGCTTGCATGTGTATATGTATGTGAGTGTGTGTGAAAGTATGCACATAGGTGCATTTGTGAGTGCATGGGTGTGCTTCTGTTCATGTGTATGAAGGGATGTGCTTGTGCTTGTTTGCATGCATGCATGCTTGTGTGTGTGTGCATGTGCATGTGGGTTTATATGCATACACATGTGTCTTTGTGGGTGTGCGTGCCTTTGCATATGTGTTCATGCATGTGTGTGTATTCATGCTATAGCATGTGTGCGCATATGTGAATGCAAAGTACGTACATGTGAGCATGTGTGCACATGTGTGCATGCATGTGACGACATGTGTGTGTGTGTGCACATGTGCATGTGCAAATGCGTGTGCACATGTGCATGTGCAAATGTGTGTGCACATGTGCATGTGCAAATGTGTGTGCTTCAACATGTGTGCGTGTACGCATGCATGTGGGTGTGCATATGTGTGTGTGCACGTGTGTGTGTCCGTGCACACATCTGTGTGTGTGTGTGTGCATGTATGTACGCGTGTCCATGTGTTTGTGCATATTTCTGTGTTTACAATATTAGTTATTTACATAAGAAGATTAGAGTTATAATTGACATGGGAATAACCTTTTTATACTTAAATGATGGTTAAAAAAGTTTTATTAGTTATAGTCAACAATATTATTAAAAATTGTTGTCTCTCATTTCTAATCAATCATTAAAAATAATTAATTATTATTGAAATGAAGTGTAATAAGTAAGAATTAGCCGGTCAAACAAGTAAAAATTATTTAAAATTTATTTTTCTAATAAATATTTCTTTATTAGTTAATAAGAAATTGTAATTTAGTTAACATATTATTAGATAATAAAAATAATTGATAAGAATTAATATTACCATAATTAGTATTAATAAAAAAGTATTTTAAAGGATTATAATGACAATTAATAATTACTATATTTGTTAAGAAAAGTTGATAAAACACTTGTTATTAAAACATTCTTTATTATAATTAATAATTCTAAAGAATTTTCATAATATACTATCAATGATACTATTTTTTATATTTTCTTCTCAACATAATAGTATTATAATATTAGTAATTAATTCTGTTTGTTCTTCTTCTGTATCCCTCGAACGTTATTCTCTCTTTCTCCATCTATCTATGTCTTTATCCATAACCTTTTCCCTTACAAAATATTTGTGCCACTCCTTCACAATTTTTTAGCATAGATTCTATCTTCTATTTCCCAAAAATTTCACTTTTTATTCCATGATATTCTCCTTCTTAAGCTATTCTTTTTTTCTAATGCTTCTCTCTCTATTCATCCTCTTTATCATTCGATTAGTGTCTCTTTTAAAAACTAATTCATTGCATTGCTCTCTTACTTTTTTGTCTCTCTTAATCCTAATGTTTGTTTATCTCAATTTTTTTCTCGTTCTCTCTCTAAATAAAAATCTCTCTCAAATTATTATTTGCCTTTGTGACAGATCATTCTCTCTCACCTCCCATTATCCTTCTATCACTTAATCTATATATCATTCACTTAGTCACTCTCTCTTATATATCACCTTCTCTTTTTTGCAATTTTTTACCTTATTTTCTTAATCTCTTTCACACCCATCTGTCTCTTCACTTTCTCATTTCCCATAATCTTTATTGTTACTTGGGGCATTGTTTCATTTATTTCTTTATCTTTGCCTCTCACTCTATGTTCTTTCTATCTTTATTAGACAATTTTTTTCCTCTTTTCTAGATGTCTCCATCATTGTCCTATTATCTCTTTAACATCTTGAACACTCTACTTAATTTCTCTTTTCCTCCCACTTGCTCTTCTTTTTTTCACTCTATCATTTCTCTCTCTTATGTATAAATCATATTTGTCTTTCCCCCTCTCATTTCTTTTACCTATCTGTATGTCTTTATTTAACTCTCTTTACCTCATTACTCTGTTCTCCTTCTCTTTGCCTCATTTTTCTTTGCTTGTTCTCCCTTCCTACAACTTACTCTTTCTAGCTACACCTTATCACTTTTTTGAATCTTTCACCTCCTTTCCTATTATTTATGTCATTTACTTTGTGGATTCCTTACTCTCTTTTTCTATCTCCTCGATCTATGACCATTTTCATCTCTAACTTTGCCTCTTTGTGTTATTTCTTCTCACTTCTTTTATTGCCTCTTTCATCTCTCTTACTCTCAAATTCATGCTCCTCACTTTTTTGTCTCTTGCTCTTTCACTCTTTCATTGTCTCTTTTCTTCTTTGAACTCTTCACTCTTTATTGAGTAATTCTTCTCTTTATCTTTTTAAATCTCACCTTTATTCTTTCACTTGTACTTCTTTTTTTCTTCATCAACAGTCTATACCTCTTTTTCTTTCTCTTTTCCCTCTAAGAATTTGTCTCATAATCTATCTTTGTCACTCTCAATCTCAACCTTTTAATCTCCCTATTGTCCTTTTTCTCTTATCTCTTGTTGCACTCCACTGCTATCTCTTTTTAATCTCCTTTCCTTCTTCCCCATGTTTCTTCATCTATAAGGCACTATCTAATTCTAAATCTCTCTACTTTTCTTAATCCTCAATCATCAAAGTAATCCACTTTCCCTATCATTTAATTTCTTTAACCACTCTCTTACATTATTCACTCCTATTTGTTCCCCTTTTTTCTCTTCTTTTGTATCAACATTCCTCTAAGATTTTGCCCTTTCTTTTTTTATTTTTAACTCTTTATCATTCCTCATTTATCTCTTAATCTAATTTTTTTCTACTTCTTGTTTATCTCTTTGCATACCTTATCTCTCTTACTCTCTTTTTTTGTTTCACCTTATATCTCTCTTTTTATATCTAACTTCATAAATACCTTTTTCCTTATACTTTTTTATCTCTCTTTTTGCACTTGTTTTCTCTCTCTAAGACCCATTATATTAATATTTATTTATTCATCCCTCACCATTGTTTCTTTTCTTTTTGTCTCAATGTATACTCTCTATATTATATTCATTTTCATAGGCTTTACTTCTTTATATTATCACTTCTTTCTTTCTCTTCTTAATCTTTATCTTATTCTTCACATTGGTTGTATTTCCTTACTTATACTTCTTTACTCATCAAATCTTTTACATTTGCATATATTATATTTAATCTCATTCTCTACCTTTTATTATATATTCTACACTTTGCTTCTTCTATATTTGTTTACCTCTTTACTTTTTTTCTATGTATTTGTCTAATTCTTTATCTTTGACTTTTTTCCCTTGATTACTTTTCATTCTCTTAGACCCCACCTCTATCTATATCATCTCAACCAATCTACATTATTCCATAAATTGATGCTCCCTCCCATTCTTTTCTTGTACTCTCACTCTTAGATATTTTCCTTTTCTTGTTTTGCCTCACTCCCTCACTCACTTTCTCTCTTTTTGCTCTTTTATTTATTTTTTCTCTCTTCCTCACAACTCCTCATATATGAATCTCTTTCATCTTTCTCTCCATGGACATTCTAACTCATCTACTCTATCATGCATTCTCTCTTGCTATCTTTCTCTTATTATCATTCTCCTTAATCCTTAGTCTTATTTATTTCTATTTATCTAAATATATTTTATTTTTTACATTATTTCTCACATCTCTTACGTTTGTTTCTTTTTTATCTCTTTCTCTATCTATTTCTTTTCTTATCATTCATTGTATGTCTATCTTTAATATCTTATTTTGTAAGAAAATTTAGAAATAGAATTAAAAGCATGATATGAACAAAAACATATGATAAATAAAACAAAAATTATAAGATAAAGTGTAATGATTATTAATTATTATGCTATTAAAATTCAAAATCACTTGTAATTAATAAGAAGAGTAACAAAAAATTATGTTTACTATTATAATAAATACTATTTATATATTAAATTAAGTATGATAAATTTATGAAGAATAAAAAATTAAATTATCTTAAAAATAGATTTAATTTATGTTAATTAGAATGAATATAAACATTTATTGCATAATTTTCATATCAGAATTGTTATAAAAAAATTAATGTCACAAAATAAATGGAGCAACACTTATAATTATTATTCTAACACTATTAAAAATAATTAATATTTTAAATTATTGATATTATAAATATAAAATAATATAAATATTATTTTTTCAAATGTTTCAAAAAAATAATTATTATTATAAATAGAAATTTGATAATAATCAATATTCTTATTAATAATTTTAAAAAATAAATACTTACTCTTAGTAATTATAAATATTATTATTCATCTTCCTTTTATTGTTTTTGCCATACTTTCAAAACAATTGCTTCCTTTAACTCCTTTTATTGTCTTATTTACACTTGAAATAATTCATATTTAATTTTTAATTTTTTTCGTGTTTCTTCTTTTATTCTAATTTTTCATTTTTTATTAGTCTCTTCTTGTGGTTCTTTTTGTGTTCTACATTTTTTTATATTCTTCTTGAGTGTCATCTTTATATAATTACACCTTCAAGTTTGTCTTTCTAAATCACATTATTCTTTTTAAGAATCTATGAAAAATAAAAAAATTGAAAAGAAAATTATTATTACTTTTTTTACCATATTTTTTTAAAAATTATATTAATTATTATAATTATAAATTACAATTATAAATTATAATTATTTTTTAATTTCAAAGATTGTCTTATAATGTGTTTTCAGAAGGTAATATTAACTTATAAATTTACTCCTCTAATTCAATAAAAATGAAAAAAATGAAAAAATTAATTATTTTTTGGGTATCTTTTCAAAAATAATATTTATTATTTCTATTATAATTTAATAATGAAAAAAATTATTTTTATTTCATTTTTATTACTATAAGAAATAATTTTATAATTTAATATTTAATTTTAGTATTATTAATCAAGTAACTATTATTTTATTCTTTGTAATAATAAATTTTTTTCTCAAGATATTTTTATGCAAAATCATAATAATAATGATAATAATAATAGTAAATATTAAGATTTGTAATATTGATTATTTACATAAGAAGGTTAACATTACAATTTACATGAGATTAACATTTTTATACTTAAAAGATGGTTAGAACTATTTTTATAAGTTATGATTAATATGGTTCATAATAATTACTATTATCTCTAATTCTTCATCAGTTATTTAAAATAATTAAATATTATTAGTAAGAACTATAATAATTAAGAATTAGCTATTTGAATAAGTAAAACTTGTTTAAGAAAAAAAATTTATTTAATTTAAACTTAGTTATGCTAATAAGTATTACTTTATTAGTTAATAAGAATTTGCAATTTAATTAACATTATTTTTAATAGTAAGAATATTTATTAGAATTAATCTTAACATAATTAGAATTAATAAAAATTAATCTAAAGACCATAATGGTAATTAATAATTACTAAATTTATTAAGAAAAGTTGCTATAATAGTTATTCTTATTTCAAAGTTTTTTTTAAAACATTAATTAATAAGTTTAAATTTTTTAAAAATTACTATTAACGATACTATTTTTTATATTTTCATCTCAAAATAATATTGCCTTGTAGGATGAATAATTAACTCTTCTTTTTCTTCCATTTTTGCTTTGTAATAGTATTCTCTTTTTCTCTTTCTACCTATGTCTCTTTACCCATAACTTTTCTTCGCAAAAAATTTGTGCCTATCCATCACATTCTTTATCGTAGCCTCCATAATTGTTTTCCCAAAATTGTCTCTCTTTCTTTCAATTTCTACTTCTTAAGCTATTCTTTTACTTCTTATCCTCTTTATCATTCAATTAGTCTATCTCATTTTAAAACTATTCCATTTCAATGGTCTCTCTTTCTCTTTCTAAATAAAAATCTTTATCAATTATTGACTTCTCTATCTTACTCATCAGTCTCTAACCTCCTTATGTTACATCCTTCTCATCGAGGTCCAAAATTCATGTTCTTCTTTCAACTAACTAAGCTCTCAAATTCATTTTTTATAAGCCAAAAAATTAAACTTAACTGTTCCTTGAGTATTTACCAAACATAGAAATTTGTTTGTATGGATTTTTATTTTCACTTACTTTTCCTTTATTTGAAAATTCTATTTTGTTGGAAGGTTATTGTATCTTAATTCTATTTTCTTCTTGTGATGCTCTAACCAACCATTCTTTAGTCAAAAGGCATACATAATTTCTTTTTATGCCTAGTTTTTCTCAAGTGTAGATGAAAGATTAAATTTAAGCCAAATCACATAAAAATCAGTGGTATATATTTTTACTCATTCTTCTTATCTTCATCCCCATATTTCTTCCTAATCTTTATAAGAAAGTTTTCAATACTAATTCTCTCCTCCTTTCTTAATCCTCAATCACCAAAATCTTGTTATTTCCTTTTCATTTTATTTCGTTGTACTGTCACAATTCTCACTCTCACTTGTTCCCCATTTTTCAATTCTTCTGTATCATTATTGCCTAAGAGATTTTTCCTTTTTTTTCAATTTTTTATCTCTTTATCTTTCTTGATCTTTTTGTTAATCTATATTTTTTCAATTTTTGCTTATCTCTTTATGTTTGCCTCTCTCTCCTCTGTTTTTTTTTCTTACACTTTATATCTCTCTTTTGTGAAAGTATTTTTGTAAATATATTTTTTCTTAACCTTCTCTTATATATCTTTTTGTTTATATTTTACTTTTCTTTTCTCTCTTATTTCCCACTTCACCTTATATTCTCTCTCTAGTTTTACACTTTTGTTTCTTTCTTTCTCTATGACTTTATATCTTTTTATCTATCCTTGACTTTTATTCCATTTATTTTTTATCTTAATATATTTATCCTCTTTTTAATATATTATATCTCATATTTTTTATCTTCTTTTTTATTATCAGACTTCTTTCATTATCTTCTCTCACTTACCTTATTCTTTATTTTCTTTTTATCTGTCTACTTTGACTTCTTTATTTGTCAAATTTTTTATTTTTACATGTCTCTTTAATTTCTATGTTGACCATTTATTAGTTGTATTATACTTTACAACTTCCTCTGTATTTATTGACCTCGTTACCACTTTGGTTTCTATGCATTAGTCTAATTCTTTGCATTGACTTTTTTGTCTTGATGACTCTTCACCATCGCTAGCCTTGTCACTACCTATAACATCTTATCCTCCTCGTTCACTCATTCTTTCTCATTTAACTCTCCCTTTATTCTTTGTCAGTTTTACTTTCACTACTTTTCTCTTTAATACCATCAATCCCATTATTACTATCTCTTTCTCCCCATTTCTTTTCATCTTCAATATCCATCATTCTTCCATCGCTTTAATATTTTTATAAAAACCTTTGTCACTCTCCTTTCCCTTCCTCTCTCTTCTCACTATTTCTCTTATTATTGATCCTCTATTTCTTATTTTCTTTCTTATATTTCTCTCCTCTCTCATCACTTCTCTTATATCTCTGATCCCTTACCTCTCTATTTTGTTTACTCTCTGTTTCCATCTATGTTTTTTATTATTTCTTCATTATTATCCAAGTATCTCTCCATGTCTCTTCTCTCTTGTGCTCTCTCTTTTTGCCACTTTATCTTAGCTTTTTTTGACTATCTCTGTCTACTTTCTATTACAAATCTCACATCTTCATCTTTGAATCTTCTATCTCTTGCTCATATTGCTCTATCTATTTTTCTCATCATTTATCTATTGATTTTCCTCTCTTTCTTATGCCATCACAATTTCTTAATGTCTCCACCCCTAAATTCCTTTTTCCTATAGGGAATCTCTTCCTAACTGTTTATCTATTTGCCCACTACTCGACCTCTCCCTTGCTATCTCTATTTTGCACTTCTCACTCTTCTCCTCTTTATCTATTTTTGTCTCTTTCACTAGTTTAGCAAATCTTCCATCATTCTTATTCTCTTTCATATATTTCTAAACTTCCCTAATCTCTTTCCTATCTCTTTCTTTCTGATATTCTATTCTCCAATAAACTTTTCTTCTTCTTAACTCTCTCTCTCTCTTTTTTCTTTGACTCTTGCAACTAATTATTTTATCACTTTCCTTTCCTATCTCTCACATTGTATTCTTTTTGTATTTAACTCAACTTTTATCTCATTTAAGTAAACTCATTATCTATCTCAACCTTCCATCATTTTTGCCTCTCTTTATTTTCTATTTATAATACTTTCTTCTAGACTCCCCCCTTCCCTATTTCTTTTTATCTAGGTTCCTTAACAAATTCTATTTCAACTCACTCTCTTTTCTCTTATCTCCATAAAATCACTCCATCTAATTTTATAAATTAATGCTTCCTTTCTCACTTATTCCATTTCAAATAGTCTATGATTATCTCTTTCTTGCTCTGCATTTCTCCATCACTCTCTTTCCCTCCATCTTTATCTTATTTCCTTTTCTCTGCTCCTCTTTATAACTTTGTCATGCATTTCCCTTAAGCAAATTATATCATACTTTTTTTTATCATTTCTCTTATAGCATTCTCTCTTTCTATAATTGCTAGAAATATTTTATATAAACCTCTCTCTTACCTTCTCTATTTCACTCAAATTTTTTATATCTCATTATCACACTCTAAAGCTTTTTCAAGTTTCACTTTTCTCTAATCATGTTTTCCATCATTATGTTTCTCTTTGCATTTTCTTTCTTACTCCATTTGTTTCTCCATAAATTATTTCTTTTAAACTCCTTTCCATCTTTCTCTCAAATTCTCTCCACCAAATCTTTCCAATCACTTTAATTAACCCTCTCACATTCTCTTTCTCTTCTCATTATCTTTTCCTCAATTTATATCTCATTTATCTCAAAGGTTTGGCTATCTTTTCTCTCCTTCATTTCTACTTTCTTTAATTTCTCTCTCTAACACACTACCTACTATCTTCATTTTATCTTACACATCTTAACATTGTCCCCTTCTCTATATATATTTATCTTGCTCCTTTAAACCTATTCTCTCTCATCTTGCTCTCTCTTCGCTTATCTCCTCCTTATTAGTCCACCTTTTTGTTCAATCAATTGATGCTTCTTCCCACGTTTTTTCTCTTACTCTCAATCTCAATTATTATCACTTTATCATTCTACTTCACTACTTCACTTTCGTTGTCTCTCATCACTCCTATATTTGTTTTTTCGATCTCTTCCTCTAAATTCTTTATATAGTAATCTCTTCGATCTTTCATTCTTATTCACTCCCTCTCTCTCTCCCTCACTCTAACAACATTCTCCATTTTTCCATCTATCTCTCAATAATATTTTCCTCTTTTCTCCTAGTCTTTTCAATTTCTATTTATCAAGATATACCTAATATTTTTTTCTCACCTCACCTATTTTTCTTCCTTTTTTGTCAAGTTCTCTTTCTACCTTTTTTCATTCATTATGTTTCTACTTTCAATGTCCAATCTCATTAAAAAATTTGGAAATAGAATTAGAAACATGATATGAATCAAAATAAGAATAAAAGTTAAAGAATATTAAAATAATAAACTAAAGCTTATCAATTATTAATTTTTTATTAATTTTTATTCTATTAAAATTTAGAAAATTTTTGTAATTGTTAACTATTATCAAAATCACTTGTACTTAACAAGAAGAGCAATTACAAATTATATTTACTATTATAATAAATATTATTTATAAATGCAAATAAATAAAATAAATCTATTTTGAATAAGATAAGTCGATTATATTAAAAAATTTTTTTTTGTCATAATTATAGTGAATAATAAAATTTATTATACAATTTTAATTTAAAATTTTTCTAAAATAATCAATTTTTCAGAATAATTATAAGATAACATACATTAATTATTATTATATTATAAAAAATAATTATTATTTCAAATATTAAAAAAATAAAAAATTAAAATATATAAATTTCATATTATAAATTTTAAACAAAATAAAATGAATGAACAATAATAATGGCAAAGAAGCAATAGTATTATTAATAATTTAAAAACATTATATTTATACTTTTTTATCTATTTGACTTCTTTTTATTATTTTTAGTCTCCTTCCACCTCATTTGCTTCCTTTATCTTCTTTCTATTCTCTTATTTACACTTGAAATACTTTAGATTTAATTTTATTTATTTCATATTTTCTTCTATTATTTCAAATCTTTTATTTTTATTATTCTCTTCTTTTGGTTAATTATTATTTTCTACATTGTTTTATTCTCCTTGTAAAGAATAGTAACAATAATAACAATAATAATAGCAAATTTTTAGATCTATAATATAAGTAATTTTCCTAAGATTGAAGTTATAATTCATATGGGACTAACTATTTTATACTTAAATGATCCATAGAGCAATTATTATTAGTTATGATCAATACAGTTAGTAAAATTTTTTGGAATCTCTAATTGATAAATAATTAATTATTATTGATAACATCTATAACAATTAAGAATTAGCCATTTTAATAAATATTACTTTAATGGTCAATAATGAATTGTAATTTAAATGACATATTTTTTAAGTAGTAATAATAGTTAATTAGAGTAAATCTTAAGTAATTAGAATTCTAAAAAATATTTTAAAGGACTAAAATGGTAATTAATAATTAGTACTTTTATTATAAAGAGTTGATATAATACTTATTCTTGTTAAAGTTTTTTAATAACATTAATTAATAATTTTAAATAAATTTAAAACATAACCATTAATGATACTATTGTAATATATTTTCCTCAAAATATAATATTAATTTGACAGATAAATAACTAATTTTTCTAGTTTTTTCTCTATCTCTCTCTCATATTATTCTCTTTTTTCTCTCAATCTATATCCCTTTGCACAAAACATTTTCACTACGAAAATATTTGTGACTCACTCCTTCACATTCTTTGTTGTAGCTTTTGACAAAAGTTTTCCAAAATTATTTCTCTTTTTTCCTTAATCTTCTTCTTCATATGCTATTCTTTTTTTTGTATTGCTTCTTTCTCTCTACTTATCCTCTTTATCTTTCAATTAGTGTCTATTTTCCGAACAATTTCTTTGCATTTCTCTCTTTTCCTTTTTGTCTATTTAATCTTAATGTTTGTCCACCTCTTTATCTTTCTTCTATTTTTGACTCTAAATAAAAAAATCTCCATAAATGTGTCACTTTCTCTCTGTGACTCATAATTCTCTCTCAGTTTCTTTCCTCTTTCTATCTACTCTTAAGATACATATCATTCACTTTGTCTTTCTACCATTATATCACCTTCTTTAGTTTACAATTGTTTCTCTCCCCTCTGACAACTCTCTTTTTTATTTCATTTTCAGAACTTATAGCTCTTTTTTGAGTTATCTTCTCTGAAACTTTGCACTACCTCCATTACAATTCTCTCATTAATCTATCTTTTCTCAATTTTCATTAATCTCTTCTCTTTATCTCTTATTCTCATGATTTTCTCACTCATCTCTCTATTCATATTCTCACTTAAATTTTATTTGTTACCTTGTGCATTCTCTTACTAGATTCATTATCTTTGCTGTTATCTTTAATTTTCCCTTCTCTATAACATTATGACAATATTATCTCCTTTCATTGATCTCTTCATCATTATCCCATTTTCCAACAACCCTCTCTAACACTATTTCTAGTTGATGTCTCTTTTGGTCTCATTCACTCTTCTTATTTTCATTATTTCAATCCTCTCTCTCTTATCTATCAATCATAGCTATGACCTTCTCTTCTCACTTTTCATTGTCTTCCTTTATGTTATTTTTTTATCTCTTAATGGCTTCTTATTCTACTCTCCTTCTCTTTGCTCATTTCTATCTCACTTTTGTCCATTCCAAGAACATAATATTTCTCACTCAACCTTCTCTTTCTTTTGGAATCTTTCTCCTTATTCCCAATTATTTGTCTTTCACTTCACCGATGCCTTACAATAGTTATCTATCTTGTCTCTCTACGTCCAATTTGATATAGCTTCTTTATTTTTTTCTTCTCTCACTTCTCTTCCCCTTGTTTCTTCTCTCTCCACTCTAAAATTCATGCCCTTCATTATTTTCCTCTTGCTCTTTCACACTTCCATTCCTTTTCCTCTTTTTACTTTTTGCTCTAAATTTTTTATTTATCCCTATTTGTCTCTATTAAATTCGCTTTTGGTGTTTCACTTATCTAGTTAACAATCATCTACTTTTCTATTTCATTCTCATTTTTCTCTCATTATCTATCTCTATTGCTCTTAATCTTTGCCTCTCAGTTTAATTCCCTTCCCTCTTCCTGCTAACTTCTTTGTTGTCATTTTCTCTTCCTCTCTATCACTTCTCACTCTTCTTTCCTTGTTCCTCATCTTTCATCACAATCTCTCTAAAGATTTTTCTAATTCTAATTACCTCTTCCTTTCTAAATCCTCAATGGTTTTTTGACTTTCTTATTCTATTTTATCTATTTATCTTTCTCCATGTATTTCTTATCTAAATTGTTTCTATTTCTTGATTGTCTCTTTATGTTCTTTTTCTCTCACCCATCTCTTTCTTTTTTCTTGCACTTTATCTCCCTTTCAATATCTATTTCTACAAATATCTTTTTTTTGATCCTTTTCATATATATCTATTTTCACTCTATTTTTTTGTCTTCTTTCTTTTATTTTCCCACTTCTCTTTATTTTTTCTCTTGTTAAAGTCCCTTATTCTCTCCATTTCTTTTTGACTTGATATCTCTTTATCTATCCCTCACTTTTGCTACATTTCTTTTGATCTTAATTTATTTAGTCCCTTTCTTTTGTATTATTTTTAGTTTTTATCTTCTCTTTATATTATCACTCTTCTTTCCTCGTCTTCTCTCTTTACCTTATTCTTCATTTTCTATTGATCTCTCTACTTAGGCTTCCTTACTCGTCAACTTTTTTATGTTTGC
This sequence comes from Vanilla planifolia, assembly GCA_023846275.1. Taxonomy (NCBI): domain Eukaryota; kingdom Viridiplantae; phylum Streptophyta; class Magnoliopsida; order Asparagales; family Orchidaceae; genus Vanilla; species Vanilla planifolia. Next base: position 468,190 of record JAIUJO010000333.1, read on the forward strand.
ATGCCTCTTTAATCTCTATCTCAACAATTTATTATATATAACATACTTTGCTTCTCCCTTTATATTTATTCACAATCTGTGACCTTCCTTCTTTCTATATCATTTCAACCTCTTTCTCATTTATGCATTCTTTCTTGTTTTAAAATCTCCATATATTCTCTATTAGTTTAAATTCTCATTACTTTTCTCTCTAATATCATCAATCCCATTCCTATTATCTCATGCTCCTCCATACTTTTCATCTTCTATATCCATCATTCTTCAACATCTTTAATAATTTTTATCAACACTTTGTCACTCTCTCTCTTCTCTTAATTTCTTCGATTATTGCCCTTCTATTTGCTACCTTGTGTTCTAAATTTCTCTTTTTCTTAATCTCTTCTCTTATATCACTGATGTGCTCTTCATTGTTTTTCTCTTCTTACCTCTCTATTTTTTGTCTCTTTATCTCTGCCTATGCTCTTCATATATTTCTCTCTTTTTGCCTAACTATCTCTTAATGTCTTATTTGTCTCACTCTTTATCCTTTCACGACTCTATGTTATCTTTATCACTCTTTTTCTACTTTTTATTATATATCTCATATCTCAATCTCTTTATCTTTTATCACTTCTCAATATTGCTTAATCTCTTTTTCTCATTACTCATCTATTACTTTGCTCTCTTTATTATACCTTCACAAAGTCTTCATTTCTCCATCTATAAATTCCTTCTTTCTTATAAGGAATCTCTTTCTAATTTTCTCTTTATTTTATAATCACTATACCTCTTTCTTTCTCAATTTCATATTCTCTCTCTTTCTTTCTATCTCGATTTGTCTCTTGTACTTCTTTCACTTCTCTTCTAACATGCTCACTCACTTTCCACTTCTTTGTTCCATCTTTAAGCTTCTCTAATCTCTTTCCTCACTCTTTCTTACACTATTCTATTCTCATTTAAACTTTATTTCTTCGTAACTCTCTTTCTTTCCTTTTCTCTTTGACTCTCTCAATTAGCTATTTTATATCCCTTTCCCTTCCCTCTCTCATGTTATCTTCTCTCTATAACTAACTCAATTTTTATCTTATTTAAAAAATTAATTTATCTATCTAAATTTTCTAAAATTTTTATCTAACTATTTCCTTTCTATAATAATCTCTTTACTACTCTCCCTCTCTTTTATCTTACTCTCTTCGAAACTCTATCCATCCCTATTTCATGTCTAGGTCTGTTAACAAATTATATCTCTACTAACTCTCTTCTCTTTTCACTACAATATAACTCATTATCTAATTATAAAAATTGATGCTTCCTCCCTTATTCCTTCTTTAATTGTCCATGATTATCTCTTTCTTGTTGTACCTTTCTCCCTCACTGCTTTTCTCATTATCTTTGCCTTTTTTATTTTTTTCTATCTCTTTAACTCTGATATCCATATAAGAATCCCTTCTATCTTTCACTCCCACTCATACCTTCACTCACTTTGGTCATGCACTCTCTCACAGAAAAATTATCTCTCATAATTTTTTATGATTTCTCTTATAGCATTCTTTATTTATATTAACTAAAAATATTTTATGTCAACCTCTATCATACGTCCTCTATTTCAATCCAGTTTCTTTTCCCTAACGTAATACACTTTATACTTTTCCTACTTTTAATTTTCTCTAATCATGTTGTCCTTCATTGTTTTTTTTGCTACATTTCCTTTCTTACTCAATTGTTTTCTTATTCAACTGTTCTTTTAAAATCATTTTTCTCTTTTCTCTCTAACTCTACTAAATCATTCTATTCACTTTCCATTCCCCTCTCTTTCTCTTCTTAATATATTTCCCTTAATTTATATCTCATTCATATCAAAATTTTGGCTATTTCTCTCTCCATCTTTTTATCTCTCTTTAATATTTTTACCCTAACACACTACTTATTATCTTCTCTTATTTTCCTCTCCTCTACAGTGCCTTCTTATCTGTATCTCTTTATCTTACTATACTTAAACCTATTCTCTCTCATGCCCCTCTTATTTCCCTTATCACCTCATTTTTAGTCACCTCATTCTATCAATTGATGCACCTTCCTAGTCTTTTCCATTACTCTCAATGTCAATTATTATCTCTTTCTCATTTTAGGTCACTCTATCACTCACTTTCTCTCTCCTTACTTTTATATTTATTTTTTCTCCCTTTCTCTCAACTTTTCATATATTAATCCCTTTTGTCTCTTCCTCTTGCTCACTCCCTCTATCTCTCTATCACACTAATATACCTTCTTTCTTTTGCTATCTATCTCCCATTAATATTTTCCCATTTTCTCTTAGTCATTTCTATTTTTATGTATCTAAACATACTTTATTTTCACTATGCTTCTCATGTCACCCAACTTTCTTTCTTTTCTCTTTATCTTTTTATCATTCATTGTATGTATTCTATTTCAAAATATAATTTAGAAATAGAATTAGAAAAATGATATGAACCAAATTATGAATAACAAGTTAAATAAATTAAAAGTTGTAAAATAAAGTATATAAATTATTTATTATTATTCTATTAAAATTTAGAACTTTTTAATAATTGTTAATAATTATCAAAATCAAAGCAATTAATAGGATGTGTAATCAAAAATTATATTTATAGTTGTAATAAGCATTATTTATAAATTTAAATAGATATAATAAATTCATTTAGAATAAAATAATTACATTATATTAAAAAAAGATTCTTCTTATCGTAGTAACAATGAATAATAAACTTTATTACAATATTCAAATTTTAAAATGTTGATAAAATAATTAAAGTTTCACAATAAAAACAAAAACACTTTTATTAATTATTCTTATATTGTTAATAATAACATCTATTTTATAGTGTTAATGATACAAAAATAAAGAAATTATAAATATTATATAATAAATTTTAAAAACATTAATGAACAATAATAAAACATATTGTGATGATCATGAATGGTATTTTTAATATTTTAAAAAAATTATATCTACTTTTATTATTTATAGATATTCTTTTTAATCTTCCTTTCAATATTTTTTGTATGGCCTCATTTGTTTCTTTTAAAAACTTTTACTGCACTATTTATACTTGAAATAGTTTGTATTTAATTTTATTCATTTCTAATTTTCTTCTTTAGCTATGTTTTTGTATTTTTATTATTCTTATTTTGTGTTCTATATTTTTGTATTCTTTTTCTTATTCATCTTTTAATAATACTCCTTCAAGATTTCATTTACTTAATCATATTATTTTTTTTAAGAATATACAAAAAAAATTTCAAAATGAAATTATTATTACTTTTCTGCAATGCTTTTTGAAAAAGGATATTAATTATTTTTATTGTAATTATAATTTTAAATTTATTTTATTAATTTAAAAAAATTCTTTATTTTTTTAAAAATAAGAATAAGATTAAAATAAGAAATTATGCATTTACTCGTTCTATTTTTAATCTTCTTTTCATAATTAGTTATTAATAAATTTTTCTTATATTTTGTTATAATATTGTTTTCTAAAATTTTAAAAAAGAAAACATAAATTATTTATTGATTTCTTTGGGTAGGTTTAGAATAAATTTATTATCATTTTCACAAAAAATTTAACAAATTAAATTTATTTTTTAAGTTTTCTTTACTATTATCATGAAATAAATTTTACAAATAAAATATTTAATTACAGGATTACGAATATAGTTATTATTATTTTATTCTTAGTATTTATATATTTTTTCTTAATACATTTTAAGCATAATAATAACAATAATAATAACAAATATTCATGATTGCAATATTAGTTATTTACTTCAGAAGACTAAAGTTGCAGTTTATGTGAGAATAAAGTTTTTATAATTAAATTATAGAGCCATTTGTTTAGTTATGATCAATAAATTTAGTAATAGTTTTTATCTTAGTCCCTTAAATAATGATTCAAAATTTTTAATTAGTATTCATAAGAAATATAGTAATTAAGAATTAGCTATTTGTATAAGTACAAATTATTTAAGAACAAAAAATTTTTTAAAGTTAAAAAATTAGTTATGTTAATAAATATTACTTTATTCATTAATAATGGATTGTAATTTAAATGACATATTTTTAAATAATAACAACAATTAATTAAAATTAATCATGACATATTAGAATTACTACATTTTTAAGAAAAGTTTATATAATAGTCATTCTTTTAAAAAAATTGGTTTGTTATGACATTACTTAATAATTTTAAATAATTTTGAAAAATTATTATCAATGATATTATTTTTTATATTTTTATTGAAAAATAATAATTTTTATTGAAAAATAATAATTTTTATATTTTTTTACTAATATTATTCTCACTTCCAATCTCTGTCCCTTTAATCATAGCTTTTCTCTCACAAAGTATTTGTGCTTCTTTCCAAATTCTTTGTCATAGCCTCCATTACTTTTTCCCAAAGTCGTCTTTCTTTTTCTCTTGATCTTCCCTTTCTTAAGATAATCTTTTTTTATTGCTTCTTGCTCTCTTCTTGTACTCATTATCATTCAGTTAGTGTTTCTCTTTTTAAAGCTATTTGTCTCCAACTCTCCCTATTGCTTTCTCTCTCTCTCTCTCTCTTTTATCATGATGTTTACCTACATCTTTATATTTCTTCTCTTTTTCTCTCTAAACCAAAATCTCCATCATGTGTCACTTTCTTTCTATGACTCACCAATCTCTCACCTTTCTCTTTCTATCTCCTCATAAGTTACATATCATGCACTTAGTCCTCTATCCTATATGTCACCATCTCAAGTTTGTAATTTTTCTCTATTTTCTAATGTCTCTTTTTTATCTAATTCTCACAACCTATAACTCTTGTTTTGAGTTGAACATCTCTATGCAACTTTGCCCTCCTCCCATATAGTTTTCTAACAAGTTTATCTTTTCCCTCTCTCTTCTGTATTCTCTTCTCTATATGTTTCTTTCTCTCACCATTTTCTTACCCATCTCTCTAATAGTCTCGCTTCCCTCAATTTTCTTTGTTACCTTGTGTATTCTTTTACTATATTCATTATCTTTGCCACACTCTATTTTTTCCTTCTCTATCACACCTTGACTTTATTCTCTCTCTCTCTGTTGATCACTCCATCATTGTCTTATTATCATTCTACCAAATAAACACTATCTTTAATTGATTTCTTTTTTGTCTCACTCACTCTTCTTGTTTACATTCTATCAATCTTCTCTCATTTATCTATGAATCATAGCTATGTGTTTCTTTTCTCATATTTTTTGTCTTTCCCTATGTCTGTATCTCTCATTAGCTCCTTATTTTGTTCTCCCTCTCTTTGTCACATGTCCCTGTCCTTCTCCATTCCAACAACTTACTCTTTTTCTCTCCACCTTCTTTCTCTTTTGGAATCTTTCTCATTCTTTTTAATAATTTGTCTTTCACTTTGTCAATGACTTATTCTCCTTTCATAGCTCCTCTCTCTATGACCAATTTGATCTCTCACTATACCACTTTGTACTTTTTTCTCAAAATCTCTTACGCCCACTTTCTTTTTGCTCAACTCTAAAGTTCATGCTACTCACTTTTCGCCTCTTTCTGTCTCACTCTTCCATTCTCACTTTTCACAATATAATCTTCAATGAAAATTTTCTATTTATCCCACTTTGTCTCTATTAGAATTACATTTTATAATTCAATTGAATTCTCTCTTTGTCTTTTCATGAGTCATTTGTATCTTTATTTTTTTCTCTTTTCTCTCTTAAAATTTATCTCATAATCTAGCTCTGTTGCTCATAATCTTAGCCTATTACTCTCCCTCTCTTCCCTTTTCTTACTCACTTCTCTATCTCCTTTTTCTTTCCCCCTCCATCTCTTATCACTCTTTCCTTCTTCCTCGTCCTTCTCAATCTTTCTAAAGCACTTTCAAATTCTCGTTCTGACTTTTTTCTTAACACTCAATAACCAAAGTCATCCAATTTCCATTTCGTTCTATTTTGTTGAACTAACTCTCACATTATTTCACTCCCACTTATTCTCTTTTTTCTTTTCTTTCCTATATTGTTCCTCAAAACTTTTTTCCTTTCTTTTTCTATTTTTATCTCTTTGTCATTCTCCATCTACCACAATTTATATTTTTTCTATTTCTTGTTTATATCTTTATGTTCCTTTTCTGTCTCTCTTCTCTTTCTTTCCTTCCAGCACTCTATATCTCTCTTTTTTTGGTATCTTCTTTTGTAAAAATCTTTTTTCTCAACCTTTTTCTTAAATCTATTTTACTTTTTTATTTTCCACTATTCATTATTTTCTCTCTTTTCATACTCCTTTTTCTCTCTATGTCTCTTTAACTTGATATCTCTTTGTCTATCTCACACTTTTGCTCCATTTCTTTTTATTTTAATGTATTTAGTGTCTATTTATGATACTATTTTTTATATTCTTTTTCTTCTCTTTATTTTTTTATTCTTCTTTCATGGTCTTCTCTCTTTACCTTATAGTTGATTTTCTTTCCATCTCTCCACTTATACTTCATTACTCTTCAAGTGTTATTTTTATATGCCTCTTTAATCTCTATCACAGCCTTTTATTATACATGTTACACTTTGCTTCTCCTTCTATATTTATTAATACCTTTACCACTTTGGTCTATGTATTAGTCTAATGCTTTGTCTTTGACTATCTTTCTCTTTGTGACTCCTCACTCTCCCTGACTATACCTCTTTTTATATCATCTCAATTCTTTATCATCTACTCATTCTTTGTCATTTCACTATCTCACTTTACTCTCTATCAGTTTATAATCTCTTTATTTTTTTCTTTGATATCATCAATCTTATTCCTATTATCTTTGGTTCCCCATTTTCTTTCATCTTCTCTATCCAGCATTCTTCTACCTCTATAATAATTTTTATCAAAACTTTGACACTCTCTTCTCTTTATTTCTCTTACTATCACTCTTTTATTTTCTATCTTTTTTTTACAATTTCTCTCCTACCTTATCTCTCCTCTTATGCCTTCAATGTGCTCTCCATTACCTCAATCTTCTTACCACTCTAACCTTTTTATATCCCTATCTCGATCTATGTTCTTTATTTTATTTTGTCTTGTTTTCCAACTATCTCTCAATGTGTCATCTCTCTCACACACTCTCCTTTCACTACACATCTTGTCTTTTTGACTCTCTTAATCCACTTTTCAATATATGCCTCACATCTCCATCTCCTTATCTTTTGAATTCTCTATATTGCTCTATCCTTTTTTCTTATCACCCTTCTTTCGCATTGCATCTCTTCCTTATCCCTTCAAAAACTCTCTTTTATCTTAGTCTCTCTGAATCTCTCTTCTTCTCCATTTCTTTTTGTCCAAGTCTCTCAACAAATTCTATCACAGCTCACTCTATCTTCCCTTATCTCCACACTATCACTTCACCATTTAATTTTATAAATTGATGCATCCTCCCTCAATTACTCCTTCTCTAATAGTCTTTAATTATCTATTTCTTACTCTACATGTCTCCCTCATTCTCTTTCTCTTTGCCTTTGCTCTTTTATTTCTTTCTCTCTCTCCTCCTATCTTATATCCTTATAACAATTTATTCTATCTTGCTCTCTCAACCATTCCATTGCTCACTCTATCATGTACTCTTTATCATACAAATTATCTCTTACTATTATTTGTCACTTTCGTTACAATATTCTCTATTTTTACTTAACTAAAAATATTTTGTCAACTTTTTCTCTACTTATTTATCAACAAACCTCTCTTATATTCATTATTTGATCTTAATTTCTTTACCCCTTTATATCACATTCTAATACTTTTTTGTGTTTCACTTTTCACACCCTCAATATTTTTTCTTTCAAACTCCTTTTCCACATTTCACTCTCACTCATTACACTAAATCTCTCCAATCATGTTCCTTTCCTCTCTCTCTCTCTTATAAATATGTCTATTAATTTCTATATCATCTATGATAAAGTTTTTGCAATCTTTTTTCTCCATCATTTCTATCTCTCCTAAATTTCTCTCCCTAACATATTATGTCTTATCTTTTCTTTATCGTGTTCTCTTCCACACTCTTTCCTTCTCTATATCTCTTTAACTTGCTCTATTTAAATGTATTATTTCTATCTTGCTTGCTCTTCCCTTATCTCCTCATCATCATTCAACTTACTTTTTCCTTTATATGATGCACTTTCCCCCCTCTTTTCCCTCACTCTTGCTCTTACTTATTATCACTTTCTCATACTACCTCATTTACTTTCTCTCTCTGTATTCTTTTATTTATTATTCACTCTATTTCTTCCTCTCAACTCTTAATATATCAATCTCTTATATCTTTCTCTCTTCCTCACTACCTCTCTCTACCAGTCTAACATACATTCTCTCATTTGCTGCCTATTTTCTATTAATATTTTTATCTTTTCTCTTAGCCTGCTCTATTAGTAATTATATCGATATACTTTATTTTTACTTTATTTCTCACCTCTCTCATCTTTCTTTATTTTTCTCTTCCTCTCATATTTTATTTTTCTATCATTCATTATATGTCTATCTTCAATATCTTATTTCATAAGAAAATTTAGAAATAGAATTAGAAACATGATATGAATCTAACTAAGAATATTATGGTTAATATATTAAAAGTAGCATAATAAAGTATATAAATTATTAATTATTGTTCCATTAATTTTTAGAATCTTTTTATAATTCTTAATAATTCTTAGTGATAGTTGAAATTAATAATAAGAGTAAATATCAAATATATTAGTACTATAATCAATAATTATTTAAAAACTAAAATAGATATAATAAATATGTTTCAAATCAAGTAATTGGATTAAATTAAAAATAAAGTAATTATTCTTATATTATGAATAATAATTAGTATTTTAAAGTTTTAATAATATAAAAGAAAAAGAAAATATATATTATATTATGAATTAAAAAAATAAAATTAAAGAAGGAAAATAAAAATATTATGATAATCATCAATAGTATTATTAAAAATTTCAAAAAATTATATTTATTCGTATTAATTATATATATTCCTATTCATCTTCCTTTTATTGTATTTGGTCCTCTTCCACCTATTTTGTTTTCTTTTAACGCCTTTCATAATCATCTTTACACTTGAAATATTTCACATTTAATTTTATTCTTTTCATATCTTCTTCATTTATTCTTTTTTTTATTGTTCTTATTCTATTCATCTTGTTAAATATTGTGTTCTATATTTTCTTATTCTTCTTTCAATCGATCTTTTTTTTATAATTACTCCTTCGCAATTTCTCTTTCTTAATCATTTATTGTCATTAGAAATATGTAGAAACTAAAAAATACAAAGGAAAATTATTACTAATTTGTTTTATCACATTGTTTACAAAATGATATTAATTATTTTAATTATGATCATAACTTTGATAAATAATTTTAATTAATTCAAAATAAATTATTATTTTATAATTACAAAAAATAAGATTCTAGTAAATTATAAATTTATTTTTCTTCTTCATAAACATCTTTTCATAATTAGTACTTATTTAATTTTTCTTATTTTGTATTATAATAGTATGTGCTAGTTTTCGAATAATGGAAGAAAAAAAAAATTAGTTATTTTTTGGGTATCATTATATTAAAATTACTTATTATTTCTAAATAAAATTTAATACTTAATATACAACTTATTTCTTTAAATACCTTTTTGTTATAAATACGAAATAAGTTTTATAATTTTAATAGTTAATTACAAGATTATGAATAATGTGATTATTATTTTATTCTTAGTAGTTATGATTTTTTCTTTAGACATTTTAAAGAATAATAATAGAAATTATTCATATTTACAAATTTAGTTATTTACTTAACATGGATAGAGTTATAATTCAGATGTGCATAACATTTTTATACTTAAATGATTGTTTGAGCAATTTTTTAGTTAGAATAAATACTATAAGTAATAATTGTTGTTATCTCTAATACTTAAAAACATTTAAAAATAATTAATTATTATTTATATGAACTATAATAATTAATAACTAGCTATTTAAATAAGTAAAAATTATCTAAGAACCAAAAAATATTAAATTTAAAAATTATTTGTGCTAATAAATAATACTTTATTAGCTAATAACAAATTATAATTTAAATGACATATTTTTAAATTATAAGAATATGAAATTAGAATTAATACTAATTTAATTCAAAATAAAAAATATTCTAAAAACTATAATTGTATTTATTAATTACTATATTTATTAAGAATAGTTGATTGAACAGTTATTCTTATTACAGAAGTTTTGTTTGTTAAAAGCTTAATTAATAATTTTAAAGATTTTTGAAAATTACTTTTAATGCTATTATTTTTTATATTTTCTTAACAAAATAATATTTGTTGTTATATTAATAATTAATTCTTCTACTTTTTCCTTTATTACTCTCCATCATTATTCTCTCTTTCTCACTCTATCTATGTCCTTTTATCTAAAACTTTTCTTTGTCAAAATATTTGTGCCCTTTACATTCATATTTTATATCATAGTCTTTATCAACTTTTTCCCAAAATTGTATCTTTTATCTTCATCTTCTCGTTCATAAGTTGTTCTTTTATTATTGCTTCTTTCCCTCTTGTTTCCCTCTTTATCAATCAATTAGTACCACTTTTTAAAACTATTTAGTTGTATTTTCCTCTCTTCCTTTTTGCCTCTTTTTTAATTTCAAAGTTTGTCTACCTCTTTATCTTTATTCTCTTTTTCTCTTTAAATAAAAATCTTTATCGATGTGTTGCTTTCTCTCATTGACTCATCCATCTCTCTCAACTCCCTTTCTTTTTTCGTCTCCTCTTAAGTTACATATCTATCTCTTAGTCTCTTTTGTCTATATATCATCTTTTCTAGTTTGCAATGTTTTCTCCCCCATTTTATATCTCTTTTTGATCTCATTCTCACAACTTATAGCTTATTTTAGAGTTGTATCTTTTCTATGTAACTTTGCATTATTTCCCTTACAATTCCCACAAAATTTCTTTTCCCTCTCTCTTCCATAATCTCTTCTCTTTAACTCTCTTTCTCTCACCATTTTTCACCCATCTCTTTATCACACCCTTTAATTTTTTCCTTCTCTATCATACTATGACTTTTATCATCTCTTTTTGTTGATCTCTCCATCATTGTCTTATTATCTAACTATCTTGTCAATCATTATCTTTTATCAATCTCTCTTTTGGTCTCTCACACTTCATGTTTTCATTTTATCAATCTTCTCTCTCTTATCTATCAATCATAACTATGTCTTTCCCTTCTCACTTTTCCTTATCTTTCTCTATGCCTTTATTTATTGCTCATTGGCTACTTGTTCTATTTTCCTTCTCTTTGCCTCTTTTTTTGCTCCCTCATCTTAATTGCAACAACTTACTCATTCTACTTCCACTTTCTCTCTATTTTGGAATCTTTCTCCTTCCTTCCAATGATTTGTGTCGTTCACTCTTTTGATGCCTTCCTCTCCTTGTCTATGTCCTCTCTCTACAATCTATTTGATCTCACATTATGCCTACTTGTTTTCTTGTTCTCTCACTTCTCTTAACCCATATGTACTTTCACTCTATATTTTGCATTTATCATTCTTAATCTACAATAAACTCATTTTTATTCTTTCACTTGTATTCTCTCTTAATCTATTCATGAGTCATCAATATCTCTATTTGTTTCTCTATCTCTTTAGAATTTATTTCATGATCTATCTTTGTTGCTCTCAATCCTAACATCTTTGTCTCCTTCCCTTCCCTTTTCTTGCTTATTTCTCTTCTAAATCTCTCTAAGGAACTTTTGAATCCTAATTCTCTTTTCCTTTTCAATCCTCAATCACCAAATTCTTCTAATTTCCTTTTTAATTTCTTTCATTGAACTAATTCTCAAATTGTTTAGTCCAACTTGTTCTCTATTTTTATATTCCTCCTTATTGTTTTTCCTTAATGACTTTTTTCTATTATTATCTCTTTATCTTTCTCCATTTATCTCCTAATCTATATTTTTTCTATTTCTTGTTTGTCTTTATGTTCCTTCTCTCTTTCCTCTCTTTCTTTCCTTCTTACTCTTTATATATCTCTCTTTGTGTAAGTAATTTTTAGATGTCTTTTATCAACCATTCCTTACATCTCTTTTTGCTTTGCCTTTTGTTTTTATTTTCTCTCTCTTATTTCGAACGTTTCACTATTTTCTCTCTTTTGACACTCCATTTTCTCTCTATGTTCCTTTGACTTGATATCTCTTTATCTATCTTTTACTCTTACTCCATTTCTTTTATTCTTAATTTATTTATTCACTCTCTATTCTACTCCTCAAAGTTCTTATCTTCTATTTATATTATCACTCTTCTTTCATTGCCTTCTCTCTCTTTACCTTATTCTTTATTTTCTTTTTATCTCTCTACTAGACCTCTTTACCCATCAAAATTTTTATGTTTAGCTATCTCTTTAATTTCTATCTTGACCTTTTAATTTATAAGCTATACCGTGCTTCTCCCTCTGTATTCATTGACCTCTTTGTCTTTGGTCTTTGTGTATTACTGTAATTATTTATTGTTGACTTTCTTTCTCTCAACGACTCTTCAATCTCCCAGACCTCACAAGTTTCTTTATCATCTCATCCTCTTCCTCAATCACTCAATATTTCTCATTTTTTTTATCTACTTAAATTCTTTATCAGTTTTACTCTCATTACTTTTCTCTTTAATATCATCAATCCCATTCCTACAATCTATTGCTCCCTATTTCTTTTGATCTTCTATATCTATCATTCTTCTTCTCTGGCAATTTCTATCAACACTTTGTCACTCTCCTCTCTTTCTTTTTTTCTCTATATTTCTCTTACTATTGCTTATCTATTTACTCTCTTTTGTCCCCAATTTCATTCATCCCACATCTTTTTTCTTGTACATCTCATTTGCTCCCCATTGCCACAATCCCTTGCCCCTCTATATTTTATCTATCTATTTCCATTTGTGTTTATTTATTTCTCTATGGTTGCCAATTACTTCTCAATATCTCCTCTCTCACACTCTTTTTGTAATGCTCTATCTTTACTTTTTGACTTGCTTTATCTACTTTCTTTTACAAATGTAACATCTTTAACTACATATCTTCTATTTCATTTTTTATTTTATTTTATCACTTTTTCTCATCACTCATCTATCATTTTGTGTCTCTTTCTTATAACATCAAATTCTCTGTCTCCATCTCTAAATGCTTTGTTTCTCATAAGAAATATCTTCCTAACTTTTTATCTATTACATTATTACCCAACCTCTCTCTTACTTTCTCTATTTCACACTTTTCTCTCTTCCCCTCTATTTCTTTTCTCTTTTACTAGCTTCATTACCCATTTATCATGCTTACTCTCCTTTCTTCTATTTCTAAGCTTCTCTAATATTTTTCCTCTCACACTATTACTTTTTTCTATTTTCTTTTAAGCTTTTCTTCTTCTTACCTCACTTTCTTTCTTTGTTTCTCTTACTCCCTCCACTAACTCTTTTATATTTTTTTCCTTTGCCATCTCTCACATTATCCTATCATTATATCTAACTTAATTTTTGTCTTCTTTAAATCAAACTGTTTACCTATCTCAACCATCCATCATTTTTGTCTCTCTTTATTTTTAATTAATAATAATCTCTTTTCTCTCTCCATTTTTTGTCCACATATTTTAAAAAATTCTTTCTCAACTCACTCTACCTTCTCTTATCGCCACACTATTGATCTATTTAATTCCATATCTTGATGCTTGCTCCCTCTCTTATTGCACTTCTAATAATCAATGATTATCTATTTCTCTCCTTACTTTTCTCCCTCACTCTCTTTTTGTCTCTCTTTACTATTTTACTTCGATTTCATTCTCATTGACTCCAACATCCTTATAACAATCTCTTTTATCTTTATCGCACTTACTCTGTCTCTTAATTTGTCATGCACTCTCTCTCAATCAAGTTTTCACAAACTATTATCTATCACTTTTCTTATATTATTCCTAATTTTTATTCAGCAAAAAATATTTTATTTCAACCTCTCTCTTATGTTCTTTATTTCACTCTTCTTTCTTTGTAGCATAGTATCACACACTATCATTTTCCTTATTTCACTCTTCTCAATAACGTTTTCCCGCATTATTTTTCTCTTCACTTTCTTTCTTTGTCCATTCTTTTCACCAAAATTTTTTCTTTTGAACTCCTTTCCCTCTTTTCTCTCTAACTCTTTGCACTAAATCTTTCTAGTCACTTTCCTTTCCCCTATCTCTCTCTCTTTCTCTTCTCATTATATTTTCCTCTATTTATAAGTCATTTATGTCAAAGTTTTGGCTATCTTTACTCTCCATCTTTTTTGTCTCATTAAGATTTCTCTCTCTAACGTACTACCTATAATCTTCTCTTTATCTTCCATACTTCGACATTGTCTTCTTTTCTATATCTATTTATATAGCTCTATTTAAACATATTCTCACTCATCTTACTCTATCTTCCCTTATCTCCTCCTTATCAATACACCTTTTTCTATCAATTGATGCTTCTTCCTATGCTTTTCCCTTTCTCTTAATCTCAATTATTATCTCTTTGTCATTTTACTTAACGCCCTAATTCACATTGTCTCTCTTCACTTCTATATTTTTTCTATCTCAACTCTTTATATATCAATCGCTTTTGTCTTTCTCTCTTACTCACTCCCTTACTCTCTTCCTCACTCCAACTTATATTCACTTATTTATTATCTATCTGCCACTAATATTTTCCTCTTTTTTCTTAAGATTTTTTTATCTCTATTTATAAAGATATACTTTATTATTACTTTATTTTTCACCTCTCTAATCTTCCTTTCTTTTTTATCTCTTTCTCTCTCTATCTTTTTTTCTATTGTTCATTTTATGTCAACTTTCAATATGTTATATCATAAGAAAATTTAGAAATAAACTTAAGAAGTTGATATGAATCAAAATAAGAATTATAAGTTAAATAAATGAACTATAGCAAACTAAAGCATACAAATTGTTAATTCTTGTTGCATTAAAATTTAAAATATTTTTTATAGCTATAAATAGTTATCAAAACCACTTTTTGTTAACAAGGGAAATTACAAATTCATTTTACTATTATAATAAATATTTTTTATGAATTAAAATATATTAAATAAATATATTTTAAAAAAATTAATTACATTATATTAAAAAATAATTTTTTATTGTAATTATGATTAATAATAAAATTTATTGCATCATTTCTATTTAAACTGTTTATAAAATAATTAATTTTTCATGATAATTAAAAGAAAAACATGCACTAATTATTGTTTTATTATTAAGAACAATTACTAATATAAATAATGGTAATATAGAAATTAAAAAAATATAAATACTGTACTATGAATTTAAAAAAATATTAATGGACAACTATAAAAACAATTTATCATAATCATTAATAATAGTACTAACAACTTTTTAAAAAAGTATATTTATTCTAGTTTATTATTTTTCATCCTTTTAATTTTTTTGTGTCCTTCCATTTCATTTTTTCCTCTAACTTCTTTTTTATTGTCCTTTTTAGACATGAAATATTTCATATTTAATTTTATTCATTTCTTATTTTCTTTTTTTATTCTAAATTTCCTTTTTTTACTATTCTTTTCATCTAGTTAATTATTGTGTTCTACATTTTTTATTCTTCTTGTCAATAATAAAAATAATAATAGCAAAATATTTAGATTTTTTATATTAGTTATTTTCTTAAGAAGATTAAAGTTATAATTCACATGGGACTAACTTTTTATTACTTAAATTATAGTTAGATCAAGTTTTATTAGCTATGGTTAACACCATTAGTAAAAGTTGTTATTATCTCCTTTTCTTAAACAATTATCCATAATAATTAATTATTATTGAAAGGATATGTGATATTTGAGAATTGATATTTAAATAATTAATATTATTTAAGCACAAATAGATCATTACATTTAAAATTATTTATGTTAATAAAAATTTCTTTTTTAATTAATAATGAATTGTAAATTTAATGACACATTATTAAACAGAAAGAAGAATTAAATAGACTTAATCTTAACAAAATTATAATTTACAAAATTAATCAAAAGGATGATAATGCTAATTAATAATCATTATATTTATTGTAATATTAATTAAATATTTTTATACTTTTAAAAAATTACTATTAATGATACTATTTTTTATATTTTTTGTACGAAATAATATTGCTTTAGCAGATAAATAATTAATTTTTCATGTTTTTTCTCTCTCTAATATTATTCTCAATTTCTCTTTTAAACTATATCCCTTTGTCGAAAGCTTTCTCTCAACAAAATATTTGTGACTCTGTCCATCACATTCATTATCATAATCTCAATCAACTTTTTCCCAAAATTGTCACTTTTTCTTTAAAACTTCACTTTCATAAGTTGTTCTTTTTTCTATTATTTCATTCTCTTATTGTTCTCTTTATCATTAAATTAATGTGTCTCTTTTTAAACTATTTCTTTGAATTTCTCTCACTTCCTTTTTGTTTCTCTTTCAATCTTAATTTTTGTCTACCTCTTTATCTTTGTTCTCTGTTTCTCTCTAAATCAAAATATTTATCAAAGTGTTGCTTTTTTATGGTTATCAATCTCACTCTCTTCCCTTCCTCTTTTTGTCTCTTTTTACTTTATATATCATCACATTGCCTTTCTACCTTATATATCACCTTCTTTACTTTGTAATTTTTTCTCTACATTCTTATGTCTCTTTTTTACCTTATTCTCACAACCTATATCTCTTTTTTGAGTTATATCTTCTATATGTAACTTTGCACTACCTCCTTTACAATTCTCTCATAAATCTACCCTTTCTCTCTCTTCCATAGCAACTTTTCTATATCTCTTTTCTCTCTCCATTTTCTTGCCCATCTCTCTCGTGACATTCTCACTCCCCTCACTTGTCATTGTTCCTTGTGCATTACCTCACTAAACTCGTTATTTTTGCCAATCTCTCTAATTTTCCTTCTCTATCACACTCTGACTTTATCATCTCTTTTTGTTGATATCTCCATCATTATCCCATTATCCTGCAACTCTTTCAAACACAATCTATAGTTAATCTCTTTTCGGTCTCACTCAGTCTCCTTGTTTTTCAGTTTATCAATCCTCTTTGTCTTATCGATCAATCATAGATATGTTTTTCTTTTCTCACTTTTCTTTGTCTTCCTTTGTCTTTCTTTATCTTTCACTAGCTCCTTATTTTATTCTCTTTGTCTTTGTCTCATTTCCCTCTCCCTCTTGTCCATTCTAACAAATTAATCCTTTTCTCTCCACCTTGTGTCTCTTTTGTAATCTTTCTTTTTAGTTTTAATTTTTTGTGGCTTTCACTTTGTCGATTGCTTACTCTACATGTCTATCTTCTCTCTATACACCGTATTTGATCTCTCAATATGCCTCCTTGTTTTTTCTTCTCTTACTTCTGTTACCCCCTCCATCTTTGTCCACTCTAAAATTCATGCTCATCACTTTTTTATCCTTTTTCTCTCTAACTCTTCCATTCTCTCTCTTCATCATGTATTATTCACTTTAAATTTTGTATTTATTCATATTTGTCACTATAAAATGCACTTTTAGTCTTTGATATGTATTCTTGCTTTATCTCTTTATCAATCATTTGTATGTCTATTTGTTTCTCTTATCTCTCTTAAAATCTATCTCATGATTTATTTTTATTGCTCTTAATCTTAGCCTCTTTGTCTCCCTTATCTATTCTTGCTCACTCCACTATCTTCTTTTTCTCTCCCCCACCATCTCTTCTTATTCTTCTTTCCTTCTTCTCTATATTTCATCTCAATCTCTCTAAGGTCCTTTCTCATTCTAATTATCTCTTCCTTTCTCAATCCTTAATCACCAACTTCATCCAATTTTCCTTTCATTGTTCACTAACTCACATTGTTCACTTCCACTTATTCCATATTTTCCTTTTCTTGCTTATCATTATTCCTCAAGAGTTTTGTCCTTTCTTTTTCTTCTTTTATCTCTTCATCTTTCTTGGTCTATCTCTCAATTTGTATTATTTAATTTCTTTTTTATCCCTTTATGTTCTTTTTATTTCTCCCTCTTCTCTTCCTTTCCTTCTTACACAATATATATGTCTCTCTCTTTGTATATATTTCCACAAATATCTTTTGTTCTTAATATTTTCTTATATTTCTTTTTCCTCTATCTTTTATTTTTATTTTCTTTCTCTTATTTCCAATTTCACTTTATTTTCTCCCTTTTTAGACTCCCTTTTTCTCTTTATTTCCTTTTTAACTTGATATTGATATATCTAACCCTCAGTTTGGCTCCATTTCTATTTATCATAATGTATTGAATCCCTCTCTATTATATTCTTTATTATTGTCTTTATCTTCTTTTTATATTATCATTATTCTTTCACAACCTTCTCTCTCTTTACCTTATTCTTCATTTTCTATCTTTCTACTTATATTCCTTTATGCATCAAATCTTTCATGTTTGCATCTCTTTCATCTCTATCTAAACCTTTTATTATATATACTACACTTTGCTTCTTCCTCTGCATTTATTGACCTCTTTACCTCTTTGATCATAATGTATTAGTCAAATTCTTTTTCTTTGACTTTCTTTCTCTTGATTACTCCTCACACTGCATGATCTCCCCTCTTTCTATATAATTTGAACCTCCTTCTGATTCACTTACTCTTTCTTGTTCTGCAATCTCCTTATATTCCCTATTAGTTTATATTCTCATTACTTTTCTCTTTGTTATGATCATTCCCATTCCTACTATCTCTTACTCTTCATTTCTTTTCATCTTTTATATTCACCATTATTCTACCTCTAATAATTTTTATCAACAAATTTGTCACTCTCATTTCTCTTTCTCTTTCTCTTTCTCTTTTATCTTTTACTCTTACTAACATTTTACTATTTTACATCTTTTTTTTAAATTTCTCTCCTCTCACATCTCTTCTCTTATATCCCTGATGTGCTCTCCAATGCCTTTTTCTCCATACATCTCGATTTTTTTGTATCTCTATCTCTGTTTACATTCTTTTTTATTTTACCCTTATTGTCCAACTATCTCTCCATATCTTTTCCCTCTAACAATCTCTCCTTTCAATTCTCTATCTTGTCTTTTTGACTTTCTATCTACTTTATAATATATATCTCACATCTCCATCTCTTTATCTTTTTTCTCTTCTCAATATTATTTTATCTCTTTTTATCATCACTTATGTATCACTTTGCCTCTCTTCCTTATACCTTCACAAACTCTTCATGTCCCCATCTCTAAATGCCTTCCTTCCCATTGAGAATCTCTTCCTAAATGTTCTCTCTATTTCACTATCACTCTACCCTTCTCTTACTTTCTCTATTTCACACTTTCTCTTTCTTTCTATCTCTCTTTATCTATTTTACTTGTTTCACTTCTCTTCTATTATGCTAACTCTCTTTTCTCTTCTATGTTCCATCATTAAACTTCTTAAGTCTCTTTCTTCTCTCCTTTTTACACTAATTTATTCTCCTTTAAACATTATTTCTACCTAATTCTCCTTCTTTCTTTTTCTCTATGACTCTCTCAACTAATTATTTTATATCTTTTTCTTTTTCCATCTCTCATGATATCTTCTCTCATTTTCTAAATCAATTTTTTATCTTATTTAAATAAAATGCCTTACTTATCTCAACTTTCCATCAACTTTGTCTCTCTTTATTTTTCCTTTATAATACTCTATTTACTACTCTCTCCTTTATCTTTTCTCTCTCAAACAATCTCCTTTTCTATTTCTTTTTGTCTAGGTCTCCTAACAAATTCTATCTCAACTCACACTCACTTCTTTTATCTCGATAATATCACTCCACTAATTAATTGTATAAATTGATGCTTCATCCCTTATTCCATCTTTAATAGTTTATGATTATCTCTTTCTTGCTTTACCTTTCTCCTTGACTCTCTTTCTCTCTATCTTTGCTCTTTTATTTATTCTCTCCCTTCCACTCCTACATCCTTATAATAATCACTTCTATCTTTCTCTCTCATTTTATCATGTAATCTCACAAGCAAATAATCTTTTACAATTTTTTTTATCACTTTACTTATAGAATTTTCTAATTCTATTTAACCAAAAATATTTCATACTAACCTCTCTCTTACCTTTTTTTTATTTCAATATACTTTCTTTACCCCTCCGTATCACAGTCTGGCACTTATCTTAGTTTTACTTTCCTATAATCATGTTGTCCCTCATTATTTTTTAACTCTTTCTTTCTTAGTCCATTGTTTTCTCTATAATTTTGTTCTTTTAAAATCTTTCCTCTTTTTTCTCTCACTTTCCACTAAATCTTTCCAATCACTTTCCTTTACCCTCTTTCTATTTCTCTTTTTTAATATATTTCCCTCAATTTATGTCTCAACTATATCAAAGGTTTGGTTATTTTTTCTCTCCATTTCTCTCTTTAATTTCTCCCTCTAATACACTACCTATTATCTTGCCTTAATCTTTCTCACTTCCATATTGTCATCTTCTTTATATCTCATTATCTTACTTTATTTAAACTTATTCTCTTCATCCTTCACTCTCTTCCTTAATCTCTTGCATATCAGTCCACCTTATTCTATCGATTGATGAGCCTTCCCACTCATTTCCCTTACTCTCAATTTCAATTATTACCTCTTTCTCATTCACCTCACTTTATCACTCACTTTGTCTCTCTTCACTCTTATGTTTTTTCTATCTTTTTCTCTCAACTCTTCATATATCAATCTCTTCTATTTTTCTCTCTTCCCTTTATCTCTAACTCTATCTCTATCTCTCGCTAATATTTCCCCTTTTCTATTACTCCTCATTATTTTTATTTATCTACATATACTTAATTTTTACTTTTTTTTCACTCTATTACTTTTTCTATCAATAATTGTATGTCTACCTTAAATACCTAGTTTATTAAGACAACTTACAAATAGAATCACATATAGTTAATAATTAGTGTAATTAAAAATTATATTTACAATTATAATAAATATTATTTATAAATTAAAAATAGAAATACTAAATTTATTTTCAATAAAATAATTACATTATATTTAAAATAGATTTTTGTTATTGTAATTAGAATGAAAAATTAAATTTGTTAAACCTTTTTTTATTTAAAATTTTTTATAAAATAATTAATGTTTCATAATAATTATAAAAAATAATATTAATTATTTATATATTTTAAAAAAATAATAACTATTTTAAATTATTAATAAAACAAAAATAAATGTAATATAAATGCTATATTATGAATTTTAAAAAAAATTAAAATTAGTAAACAAAAAAAAACATATTATGATAACCATGAATAGTATTTTTTAATAATTTAAAAACATTATATTCAGTCTTATTGATAGTGGATATTCTTATTCATCTTTTGTTCAATATTTTTGGACTTCTTCCACATCATTAGTTTATTTTAACTACTTTTATTATCTTATTTATCCTTGATATAGTTCATATTTAATTTTATTCGTTCCCTATATTCTTATTTTATTATATTTTATTACTTTTATATTCACTTCCTTTAGTTAATTATCATGTTTTATATTTTCTTATTCTTTCTTTTGTTATCATTATTTGATAATAACCTTTCAAGATTTAAATTGCTTAAGCACATTAATATTTTTAAGAATATGTAGATACTGAAAGAGCAAAAGAAAATTATTATTACTTTTTATACATTATTTTTTTAAAAAGGTTATCATTATTTTTATTATAATTATAATTTTTTAAATTTATTTTATTGATTTAGAATATATTATTATTTTTAAAATTGCTATGAATAAAATAATAATAATAAATTATAAATTTACACCTTTGCTTTTTAGTCTTCATTTTATAATTAATTCTTGTTCATTTTCTTTTCTTATTTTGTATTATAATACTCATTTCTATGACTGGATTACAATGACAAAAAATTATTTTTTATATTTTTTGAGTAAGTTTAGAATAAAGTTATTAATTATTTTCACTTAAATTTAATAATTAATAAAATTCCATTTTTTTTCCTTTTTACTATTATTAAGAAATACATTTTATCATTTAAATATTAAATTACAATATTACTAATAGAGTGATTTTTATTTTATTCTTCGTAGATACAACTTTTTTTCTTAAGCATAATAATAGCAATTTCTCAAATTTACTTACAGTTATAATTCATGTGAGAATAATGCTTCTATACAAAAAATGATAGAGCATTATTTATTACTTATAGTAAATACTATCAATAATAGTTGTTTTTCTCTCTAATTCTTAAACATTTTTTCAAAATAATTAATTATTATAGATAAGAAATATAACAATTAATAATAGCTATTTAAATAAGTAAAACTTATTTAACAACCAAACAATTATTAAATTTTAAAATTAGTTATGCTCATAAATATTAAATTATTTGTTAATGGAGAATTATAATTTAAATGACATATTTTTAAATAGTAAGAATAATTAATTAGAATTAATCTTAACATATTAAAATTTTAAAATTTTTTTTAAAGGATGATAATTATAATTAATAATTATTGCATCTATTAAGAAAATTTGATATAATAGTTGTTCTTATTAAAACAAATTTGTTATAAAATTAATTAATAATTTTAAAGACTTTTTTAAATTACAATTAATGATACTATTTTTTATATTTTCTTTACAAAATAATTGTCTTATATGATTAATAATTAATTGTCTTATATTTTATTCTCACTTTCTCCCTCTGTCTATGTCCCATTATTCAAAACCTTTCCCACGCAAAATATTTGTGCTTCTCTGCACATTCTTTATAGTAACCTTTATCAAATTTTTTGCAAAATTTTCTATTATTTTCTTGATCTTCTTCTTAAGCTATTCTATTTTCTATTGCTTCTTTCTCAGTTCTTATTCTCTTTATCATTCGATTAGTGTCTCTTTTTAAAATTATTTCTTTGCAATTCTCTCTATTCCATTTTGTCTCTCTTTTAATCATAATGTTTGTACACTCACTTTCTCTCTCTTCTCTTCTTTATTTATTTATTTTTCTATCTCTTCTTCATAACTCTTCAAATACCAATCCCTTATATCTTTCTTACTCCCTCACTCTTTATCTTGCTTTCACATACATTCTCTTGTTTGTTATCATCTCCAATAATATTTAATCTTTACTCTAAGTTTTTTTTATTTTTATTTCTTTAGAAATATTTTATTCTTTTTTTCTCAGCTCTCTCACCTTTCATTTTTAACTCTTTCTCTCTCTAGTTTTTTTTATTATTCAATGTATGTATAACTTCAACATCTTATTACATAAAAAAGTTTACAAATAGATTTAAAAACATGATATGATAAAAAATAAGAATATTTAGGTAAATAAATTAAAAGTAGTAAAATAAAATACATAAATTGTTAATTGTTATTTCTTTAATTTCTAGAAAATGTTTTATAATTTTTAATAGCTTTCAATGTTACTTGTGATTAATATAAAAAGTAATTGCAAATTATATTTATTATTATAATAAATTTTAATTAAAAAATAAAAATATATAATAAATCTATTTATAACAAAATGCTTACATCATATCAAAAGTAATGTAATTGTTATTATATTACTAATAATAATTACGATTTTAAAATATTAATAATGTAAAAAAAATTAAATATAAATACTTTTTGTATGATTTAAAAAATAAAATTAATGAATAACAATAAAAAATGTTATGATAATCATAAATAGTATTATTAAGAATTTTCAAAATTTATATTTATTCTTATCAATTATAAATATTCTTAATCGTCTTCTTTTATTCCTTTCGATCTTCTTCCTCCTCATTCTCTTCTTTTAGCTCTTTTTATTGATTTATTTACACTTGAAATATTTCATATTTAATTTTATTCTTTTCTTTCTTCATTTGTTCTAATTGTTTTATTTTAATTCTTTTATTCATCTCTTTAATTATTGTGCTCTACATTTTCTTATTCTCCTTCTCGTCAAACAACTATTTTGTAATTGCTCCATCAAGAGTTTTCTTCCTTAATGACATTATTCTTTTTAAGAATATGTAGAAACTAAAGAATGTAATATAAAATTATTATTAATTTTTTTGCCAAATGTTATAATGAATGAGAATAATTATTTTTAATTTTAACTATAAGTTTATAATTAATTTTAATAATTTAAAGTAAAGTATTATTTTCTAATTGCTAAGAATAAGATAACAATAAATTATTAATTTTTTCTTTTCTTCTTAATCTTCTTTTTAAAATTAGTTCTTTTTTATTTTTGCTTATTTCATATTACAATTATTTTTCTAAAATTTGAATAAAGGAAGTAAAAATTTTTTATTAGTTATTTTTGGGTATCTTTAAATTTTAACTATTAATTTTTTTATTTTCAATTAATAATTAATACAAATTATTTTTAAAATTTTTTACTATAAATAATAAATAAATTTTAATATTTTAATATTTAATTACAAGATTATGAGTAAAGTGATTGTTACTTTATTCTTCGTAGTTATAAATTTTTTCCTGTGGACATGTTTAATCACAATAATGGCAATACTAATAATAAATATTCATATTTTAAAGATTTGTTATTTACATAGGAAGATTAGAGTAATAATTCAGATGAGAATAACTTTTTTAATATTTAAAAATGGTTAGTGTAACTTTTATTATTTATGGTCAACACTTTTTGTAACTATTATTATGATCATCTCTAATTCCTAAATGATTATTCAAATAATTGATTATTACTTATGTGAACTATAATAATGAAGATTTCTCTTTTTAAATAAATTAGAAAAATTATGAACCAAATAGTTTTAAAATTTAAGAAATAGTTATGCTAAAAAATATTACTTTATTCGTAACGAATTGTAACTTAAATGAAATTTTTCAACAATAAAAATAATTAATTAGAGTTAAACTTAACATAATTAGAATCAATAAAAAGTATCATAATGGACTAGAGTGGTAAATAATAATTACAACCTTTATTAAGAAAAGTTGATATAGTAGTTATTCTTATTAAAGAATTTGTTAAAACATTAATTAAAAATTTTAAAGAATTTTGAAACTCTACTATTTTCGATATTATTTTTTATATTTTTTTCTCAAAATAATATTTCCTTATAAGATAAATAATTAATTCTTGTTATTCTTCCTTCATCTTCTTAAATATTGATGTCTTTCTGTCTCTATGTGTATCCCTTTGTCCATAACTTTTTCTCTTACAACATATTTCATCCTCTCTTTCATATTCTTTATCAATGCCTTTATGATCTTTTTCTGTAACTGTCTCTCTTTCTTTCTAAGTCTTCTCTTTCTTAAGCTATTCTTTTTTCTATTGCTTTTTTCTCTTTTCTTATCCTCTTTATCATTTGATTAGTGTATCTCTTTTTGAAATTATTTCTTTTCATTTCTCTCTATTCTTCTTTCTCTTCTTTTTTCCTCTAATGTTTTTCTACCTCTTTATCTTTTTTCTCTTTTTGTCAATAAATAAAAATCTCTATTAGTATGTCACTTTCTCTCTACAACTCATTAATCTCTCACATCCCTTTCTCTTTATATCTCTTAAGTTAGATATATTCACTTAATATCTCTATCTTATTTATCACCTTCTGTAGTTTAAAATTTTTTGTCTTATTATAACTATTTTTTTTATCTCATTTACACAACCTATAACTCTTTTTTGAGTTGTAACTTCTCTACATAACTTTGTACTACCTCCCTCATGATTTTCTCATAAATCTATCTTTTTTCTCCCTTCCTTAATCCCATATCTCTATCTCTCTTTTACTCATCATTTTCTCTCCCATCACTCTCTTGAAACTCTCACTTTCATCACTTTTCTTCATTATGTTGTGTAATTTTTCACGAAATTCAATATCTTTTTCACTCTGACTATTTTCTCTTCCTTATCACACTATGATTTCATTGTCTTTTTTCAATCTCTCTACCATCATCCAATTAGCCCTCTACCAACTCAAACACTCTCTCTTGTCAATCTCACTTTTGCTCTTACTCGCTTTTCTTATTTTCATTCTATCATTCTTCTCTTTATTTTTCAACAATCATAGTTATGACTTTCCCTTCTCACTCTTCTTTATCAGGCACTGTCTTTCTTTATCTCTCACTACATCTGCATTCTGTTCTCCTTTTTTTGCCTTATTTCCTTCTTCCTTCTCCCTTCCTAAAACTTACTCTTTCTCTCCACAAATTATCTACATTTTGGAATCTTTTTCAATCTTTCCATTATTATTTGATCTTCAACTTTGTTAATGACTTTCTCACCATGTCCGTCATTTCTCTATTCTACTTATTTGATCTATCATTATGCCTTTTTGAATTTTTCTTCTCTCACTTCTCTTAACCACACTTTCTTCTCTCTTCACTCTCAAATTAATGCTCCATATTTTTTTGTCCCTTACACTCTTACACATGCAATCTCTCTTTTCATTTTGTGCTCTTCACTCTTTATTTTCATTTCAGCTCTTCAAGAATCATCTATGTCTCTTTTTGTTTCTCTTTTCTCTTTTAGAATCTATCTATATCACTGTTAATCTTAGCCACTTAATCTTCCCTCTTACACATTTCTCTCTTTTTTCTCTCCCCTTATAACTCTCCTCACTCTTCTTTCCTTCTTCAACGTCTTCCTTCTTAATACTTCTAAGGCACTTTCTAGTTTTAATTTACTCTTCCATTCTTTGTACTCAATCACAAAAGTTTTCCATTTTTTTATTTCACTAAACTCTCTTTCACATTATTCACTCCCACTAGTTCTGCTTTTTTCTTCTCTTCCTTATCATTATTCCATGAGGGACTTGTCCTTTGTTTTTCTATTTTTATCTTTTTATCTTTATCTATCTATATCCTAATCTATATTTTTTTATTTCTTATTTATCTATTTGTGTCCTTCACTCTCTTATCTTTTTTTCTTTCTTGTTCTTTATATCTTTATATTTGTGCATTTATATCTATAATTATAGTTTTTCTCACCCTTTTCTTTTATTTCTTTTCACTCTATCTTTTATTTCATTTTTCTCTTTCTTATTTCTCACTTCTCTCTATTTTTCCTCTTATTTTGCACTCCATTCCTCTCTTTAAGTTCCTATGACTTAATATCTCTTTATCTATTCCTCAATTTATTTCTTCTCATTTTGTCTCAATGTATTGAGTCTCTATTTATTGTATTCTTTCTCATAGTCTTTATCATCTTTCTCCATTATCACTCTTCTTTCTTACATTACTTCCTCTTTATGTTATTCATCATTTTTATCTTTTTCTCTACTTATACTTCTTTACTCATCAAATTTTTAATGTTTGCATGTCTCTTTAACCTTTATCTCTACCTTTTATTATATATTCTATACTTTGCTTCTGTCTCTATATTTGTTAACTTTTTTACCTCTTTTGACATTATGTATTAGTCTAATTCTTTGTCTTTGACTTTCTTTTGATGACTTTTCACTCTTCCTAACCACACCTCTTTATATATCATCTTAACCACCATCTCATTCACTCATTCATTCTTAATTCACTATCTCCCTAAATTATCTTCTAGTTTATACTTCTATTACTTTTCTCTTTAAGATCATCAATCCCATTCTTGTTATCTATTGCTCCTCATCTCTCTTGAAGTTCTTCATCCATAATTCTTCTATTTCCCTAAAAATTGCTATCAACTCTTTTTCATACTCTTCTCTCTTCCTCTCTCTTCTCTACCTCTGTTACTATTTTATCATTTGTCCCTAATTTCTCTCATCCATCATCTCTCCTTTTATATTTCTCATATGCTCTCCATTGCCTTTATCTCCTTATCTCTCTAGTTTTTTTGTCTCTTTCTATATTCTTATATATTTATTTCTCTTTTATTGTCCAACTATCTCTCAATGTCATTTCTCTCTCATACTATCTCTTTTCACCACTCTATCTTGCCTTTTAACTCTCTCTCTCTATTTGATTTTTATCATATATCACACATCTACATCTCCTTATCTTCTCTATCTTTTATATATTGTTTTATCTCGTTTCTCATCACTCATCAAACGTTTTGCCTCTCTTTCTTATAACTTCATAATCTCTTCATGTCTCTACCATTAAATATATTCTTTCACATAAAGAATCTCTTTTTAAGTTGCTCACTATTCAACTATCACTCAACCTCATTCT
The DNA here is from genome assembly GCA_023846275.1 of Vanilla planifolia. NCBI lineage: Eukaryota > Viridiplantae > Streptophyta > Magnoliopsida > Asparagales > Orchidaceae > Vanilla > Vanilla planifolia. Next base: position 496,357 of record JAIUJO010000333.1, read on the forward strand.
TACTTTCTTCATTTCACATCTCTTTCTCTCTTGCTCAAAATCTATATATCTCTTTTACTAGCCACACTTCTATTTTATCTTGCTAACAATCTTTTTTTCTTCCATCTTGAACTTTCTCTATTCCATTTCCTCTCTCTTTCTTACTCCATTGTGATCTCCCTTAAACTTTTCTTCTTCCTAACTCTCCTTTCCTTTCTCTCTGACTCTCTCCATTAACTATTTTGTATCACTTTCATTTCCCCTCTCACACATTATTTTCTCTTTATATCTAACTCAAATTTGTATATCATTTATATCAAACTCATTATTTTTCTTAACTTTCAATAATTTTTTTCTCTATTTTTGTATAAGTAATACTCTCCTTTCAATCTCCCTTATATCTTACTCCCTCACATGCACTCTCCTTTTCCATTTCTTTTTATCTAGGTTTCTTAGTCAATTTTATCTCAACTCACTTTGTCTTCCTTCATATCCACGTTATCTCCCCACCATCTAACCATATAAGTGATGCCTCCTCCCTTACTTATTCCTTCTGTAACATCTATTATTCTCTCTTTCTTACTCTATCTCGCTCCCTCACTCTCTTTCTCTCAATCTTTTCTTTTTCTTTCTTTTTTGCTCTCTTGCTCTCCCATCTTCTTATAATCATCTCTTTTATATTTCTCACTCACTTATTCTCACTCTCACACTCTGTCATGTACTCTCTCCCATGAAATTTATCTCTTATTATTTATCATTTTTCTCTCAACATTCTCCATTTCTATTTAACCATAAATATTACATGTAAACATTTTCTTTCTATTACCTTGTCTATAAACCTCTCTTCTGCCTCTTCTAATTCAATCTACTTTATCTACTACTCTATATCATACTCTATCTCTTTTTCTTCGTTTTACTTCTCTGTATTCAAATTCTTCCTCATTATTTTTCTCTTTAACCACTACCCCACGTTTTTCTCACTCCACTTTCTTCCTTATTCTATTTTATTCTCCATATTTTTTCTTTTTAAATCTTTCTTTATATATTTTCTCTCTCACTCTATCCACTACATCTTTCCAATCACTTTCCTTTCGCATCCCTCAATTTTTATTTCAACTATCACATAGCTTTAGCTATCTTTTATCTCCATCATTTTGTCTCTCTTTAATTTCCTTCTCCAACACATTACCTACTATCTTCTCTTTATCGTACTTAATTTCATACTCTCTTCTTTTTTATATCTTATTCACATTCTATATTTAAACCTATTCACTCTCATCTAACTCTCTCTTCCATTATCTCCTCCTCTTTAATTTGCAATCTTATTGTAGCAATTGATGCCTCCTACCACTCTTTTCCTTTACCCTCACTCTCAATTATTATCCCTTTCTCATTCTGCTTTCACTCCCTCACTCACTTTCTCTCTCATCACTCTTTTATTTTTTTGCTCTTTTCCTTTTAGCTCTTTAGATATCAATCTCTTCTTTTTCTTTTGCTCATTCTCTGTTTCTCACTTTATCAAGCATTCACACTCTTGCTATCTATTTGTCACCATTATTTTCCTCTTTGCTCGTTTTCTTCTCTACTTCTATTCATTTAGATATATTTTTTTTTGTTTTTCACCTCACCTACCTTTCATTTTTATCTCTTTCTCTTGCTTCCATTTCTTTTCATTAATTATATGTCTATCTTCGACAACCTATTTTATAGGATAATTTAAAAATAAAGTTAAAAATGTGATATGGAACAAAATAAGAATAATAAGATAAATAAATTATGAGTAGTAAAATAAAGTATAGAAATTATTAATTATTATTCTATTAAAATTTATAATTAATTTAAAATTATTATTAGATATTAAAATGAATTGTAGTTTAAAAGAAAACATATAAAAATTATATTTTTCTAGTTTAATTAAATTACTTATAAATGAAATAGATATAATAAATCGCTTTAGAATAAAATAATTACTTTATATTAAATAATATCTTCCATATTGTAATTATCATGAATAGTAAAATTTATTACATTATTTTTTATATTTGAAGTTTTTATAAAAACATTAATGTTTAACAATAATTGAAACATTACATATACTAATTGTTTTTATGTTATTAAAAATAATTACTATTTAAATTTTTAATGTTATCAACATAAAAAATGTTCCTATTGTATTATGAATTGAAAAAAAGTGAAATTCTTCAACAATAATAAAAAATATATTAATAATAATCAAGTGTTATTAACAATTTAAAATTTTTATATTTATTCTTATTAATTATAAATATTCTTATTCATCTTCAGTTTGTTGTTTTTCATTTTCTTCTACCTCATTTATTTCTTCTAACTCTTTTTCTTGTCTTATTTACACATGAAATATTTCATATTTAATTTTATTCTTTTCTTCTCATTCATTTTTTATTCTTCATTTTCTTATTCTTCTTCATATCAATCATCTTCTTTATAATACCCTATCAATTTGCTTAGTTATATTATTCTTTTTAAGAATATATAGGAACTAAAAAGTGAAAAAAAGAAAGTTACATATTTACTCCTTTCTTTGTTAATCGTCCTTTTATAAATTGTTCTAATTCATTTTTCTCAATTTGTATTGCAATATTCTTTTCTAAAATTGGACAAAAAAGAGGAAAAATATTTTGGTTATTGTTTTACATATCATTTAAAAACTATTTATTATTTTTAGTGTAATATAGTAATTAAAAATTTATTTTTCTTTTTCACTATTACTAATAAAAAAAATTTATAATTTTAATATTCATTTATAAGATTATGAATAAAGTGATTATTATTTCATTCTTAATAATTATAAATTTTTATTCTCAACATAGATTTAAGCATAAAAATAATAATAATAGTAAATTTTTGCATTTGTAATATTAGTTTTTTTATGTAAGAAGATTAGAGTTATAATTAATATGAGAGTAACTTTTCAATAGTTAATTGATTATTAGAGTAATTTTTGTTAGTTATGATCAATACTATTAATAGTAATTGTTATGTCTAGTTTTTAATGGTTATTCAAAATAATTAATTATGCTTGATAAGAAATACAATAATTAAGAGTTAGCAATTTAAATACGTCAGAAATTATTTAAGAACGAAAAAATTGTTAAATTTGAAAATTAGTTATGTTAATAAATATCACTTTATTAATTAGAATTCAATGGTAATTTAACAAACTTACCTTTAAATGTTAAGAATATTTAATTATAATTATTTTTCTTATTTAGTATTAATCATGACATAATTAGAATTAATAAATAATGTTTTTAAGAGGATTATAATGATAAATAACAATTAAAAATAAATTAATAATTCTAAAGAATTTTTAGAGATTATTATTAATGACACTATTTTTTATATTTTCTTTTCAAAATAATGATTCCTTATAAGATTAATAATTAATTCTTTATATTCCTCTTTTCTCTCCAAAATTACTTTCTCTTTCTCTCTCTATCTGTATCCTTTTATCAATATTTTTTCTCTCATGAAATATTTAGGCCTCTCATGTTCACATTCTTTATTTAGCTTGTATCATCTTTTTTTAAATTGTCTCTCTTTCTTTCATGATCTTCTCCTTCTTAAGTTGTTCTTTTTTCGATTACATCTCCCTCTCTTTTTGTTTTTATTTCTCATTCCTTAGTGTGTCTCTTTTTTAAAATAATTTCTTTGCATTGCTCTCCTCCTTTTTTTCTCTCTTAATATTAATGTTTGACTCCCTTTTTATTTTTCTTCTCTTTCTCTCTCTAAATAAAAATCTCAAAATGTATTTCTTTCTCTCTATGACTCATCAATCTCTTTCACCTAGAGTTCTCTTTATATCTTCTTTTAAGCTACATATCATTTATCATTTTCTCTCTTTTATTTATCACCTTCTCTACTTTGTCATTTTTTCCCTCCCTTATTATCTCCTTTTTATCTTATTCTCAAAATCTATAGCACTTTTTTAGCTTTATCTTCTCAATGTAATTTTGTATTATGTCCCTTATAATTCTTCACATATCAATCTTTTTTCTCTGTCTTACTTAATGTCTTTTCTTTATCTCTCTTTCTCTCATAATTTTCTTAACCATCTTTCTTATCACCTTTGCACTTTCCTCACTTTTCTTTATTACCTTATGGATTCTTGAATTTGCTTTTTTATCTTTGTCATTATCACCATTTTTCCATCTATATCACACTAACTTTGTTGTCTCATTTTATTGATCTCTTCAACATTGTCACAGTATCCCTCGACCCTCTCATGAACATTCTCTAGTCTATCTCTCTTTTGCTGTCACTCACTCTTCATGCTTTCACCCTATCATTCTTCTCACTCTCATCAATCACTTATAGCTATCTTTCTCTTCCCACTCTTTATTTTCCTCTATCTTTCATAATCTCCCACAACCTCCTCACTCTATTCATCATCTCATTGCCTCTCCCTTTTCTCCCTTCTTATAACTACTCTTTGTCTCTCCACCTTATCTCTTGTGGAATCTTTGTCCTTCTTTCCCATTATTTGTCTTCCATTATGTTAATGCCATACACTCCTTGTCTATCTCCTCTCTTGGCAACCTATGTGATCTCTCACTTAACCTCTTTGTATTTTCTCTTCTCTCACTTCTCTTCTCCCCTCTTTCTTCTCTTTTAAATTTAAAATTCATGCCCTTTGCTTTTTTGTCTCTTGCTCTCTCACTTTTCATTCTCTCCTTTCACATCTTACCCTCACTCATTATTGTGTATTTCTCCCCCTTTGTCTCTATAAATCTCACTTTTGTTCTTTCACTTACATTCTCCTTGTCTTCTCATCTATCATCTGTATCTCTATTTCTTTCTTTTTCCCTTTAAGAATTTACCTCTATCTATCTTAGTCTCAACCTATTAATCTAATTCTTTTCCCTTTTCTCATTCTCTTCTCTATTTTTTTCTCTTCTCTTTCTATCACTTCTAGCTTATGTTTCCTTCTTCCTTATTTTTTTTCTTATTCTCTATAAGTCACTTTCTCATTCTATTTCTCTCTTCCTTTCTGATTACTTAATCTCTAAAGTTTTCCATTTTTGCTTTTGTTTATTACTTTAAACACTCTACATTATTCACTCTTGTTCCCTTTTTTCTCCTCCTCATTATCATTGTTCTTATAGGTTTTTTTTTTCTTTCCCTTTTTATTTTTATCTGTTTACCTTTCTCTATTTGTCTCCTAATCTATGTTTTTTCCATTTCCTGTTATCCCTTTATATTCCTTCTTTCTCTTCCTTTATTTTACTTTATATCTCGCTTGTTGTGTATAATTCTTTATAAATATTTTAATTTTCACCCTTTTCATGTATCACTTTTTACTCTATTTTCTATCTCATTTTTTCTCTTATTTGCCACTTCTCCTTATTCTCTCTCTCCCGTCTCTCTCTCTCTTTTAGACCTCTTTTCTCTCTTGATAATCCTTTAACATAATACCTCTTTATCTCACCCTAACATTTGCACCTTTTCTTTTTTCTCTCAATGTATTTAGTCTATCTTAATCATATTCGTTGTCATAGTGTTTAACTTCTTCTCTCTCAATTATCACTCTTCTTTCTTGTAGTACTCTCTCTTTACCTTGTTCATCATTTTCTTTTTATCTATCTACATATAATTCTTTACTCATTAATTTTTTATGTTAAGATGTCTCTTTAACCTATATCTCTACCTTTCATTATATATTCTACACTTTTCTTCTCTTTCCATATTTGTTTATCTCTTTACCTTTTTCGTCTCTTTGTATTAGTCAAATTCTTTATCTTTTACTATTGTTCTCTTGATAACTCTTCACTCTCCTTGACTTCACCTTTTTCTATATAATATTAACCTCCTTCTGATTCATTCATTCTATCTTATTTTATTATCTACCAATATTCTCTATTGATTTTTACACCCATTGCTCTTCTCTTTAATATCATCAATCCTATTCATACTACCTCTAGCTCTCTATCTCTCTTCATCCTCTATATTCATCATTCTTTTATGTCTCTAATACTTTTTGTCAACCCTTTATTGCTCTTTTCTCTCCTCTTTCTTCTTTCTATTTTTTATCTCTCTATCTCTCTCTATGTTCTTCTTTAGTTATTTTCCTTTTGTTGTCCAACTATCTTTCAATTTCTTTTCTCTATCACTCTCTCTTTTCACCACTCTATCTCACCCTTTTCACTCTTTATTTACTGCTTGTTATATAACTCACATTTCCATTTCCTTACCTTCTCTCCCATCTATATTACTCTATTTTATTTTTTCATCACTCATCCATCGCTTTGCCTTTCTTTCTTATACCTTCATAATCACTTCATGTATCATTCTTTAAAATGCCATCTTTCTTATAAGGAATAACTTCTTAACTTTCTCTTTCTTTTACTACCACTCAAACTCTTTCTTGCTTTCATTATTTCACACATTTGTCTTCCCCTCTTTGTCTCTCTTCATCTATTTTACTAGTCTCACTTCTCTTCTGTCATGCTCACTCTCTTTATTCTACTTTCTTACATCTTATCTATTACCACTCTCTTTCTTACTTTATTCTATTCTCCATTAAACTTTTCTTTTTCTTTAACTATGATGTTTTCTTCACTTTCTCTTTTTACTAACTCTTTTATTTCTCTTTCTTTTCCAATCACTCACATTATCTTCTCTCTATATTTACCTAAATTTTTATCTTATTTATATCAATCTTGTTATCAACATCAATGTTCCATCATTTTTGTCTCTTTTTTCTTTATAATATTCTACTTTCAACTCTCTCTTTTATCTTACTCTCTCCTCTATTTCCCTTTGTCAAAGTCTTTCAGCCAATTGTATCTCAACTAATTTCCTCTTCTCATATCTCCATATTATCACTTCATCAACTAATCTATTAATTATTGCTTCCTCACTTATTCCTTCTCTAATATTCTATGATTATCTCTTTCTTGCTTTGTCATACTCATTCACTCTCTTTCTCTTTGTATCTACTCCTTTATTTCTTTTTCTCTATCTTAAACTACCATCTCCATACACTAATCACTTCTATCTTTCTCTCCTACTCATTCCCTCTCTAACTTATTATGCAATCTTATGCAATTTATCACATATTATTTTTTATCTTTTTTTCTTAGCATTCCATATTTCAATTTATCTATAAATTTTCACATAAATGTATTTTGTCATCATTTTCATTCTCTACTTATTTATTTTTACCTTTCTTCTTATAGTGATAATTTAAATGTTTATCTTCAATATACTATTTAAAAAAAATAAAAAAAGAATAAGAAACATGACATGAATGGAAAGAAGTTAATGTGACTAACAAATTAAATGTAGTAAATTAAAGAATAAAAATTGTTATATAAAAATTGGAAACTTTGTAATAAGTTTTAAAACTTATCGAAATAAGTTTTAAATAAGAAGAACAATTATAAATTATGCTTTGTATCTTAATAGATATTAGCAATGAATTGAAATAAATAAAATATTTTTTGCAATAAAATATTTACATATATTATTAAAAAGTAAATTTTTATCATTGTAAATGCAATTAATAATTAAATTTATTGCTCCATTAATAATTAAAATCTATTATAAAATAATTAACATCTTGTAATAATATAAGAATTATGTAATTGCGTTATTATTATTTCATTATAAAGAATTATGTTTTATTTTATAAATATCATAAATATATCAAAATAATATCATGATCATTGTAAAAATTATTATTATTATTAATGAAAATCTATATTTCTTCTAATTAATTAGCAATATTCATTTTTTCTTTCCTCATATTTTTTTTCTTATTTCATTACAAGTGTTTCTTCTAGTTCTTATTCTCATGCATATTTTTGAAACTTATCTTATTTTATTTTTTTCTTATATGTTAATCTCTTCATTTAGCCTCATTTCTTTTATTATTATTCCCTTCTTCTAATAGATTTTTTTGCTTTACATTTCTTATTCTTCTTCTTATCAATCATCATTTTATATTATTCCTTTACCATAGTTTTTCTATTTTATTCACATTGTTCATTAAAACAATACGTAAAAAAATAAGAAGGCAAAAAGAAACTATTTAGTAATTAATTCTAATATATTTTTAAAAAATTTAAATATTATTATTTTAATTGAATAAGTAATTATATAAGTTTGTTTAATTTTTTTCTTAATTAATCATTGCTAACAATAAGATAATAGAAAGATATTAAATTATTCTTTTTTAAGCTTATATTTATAATGAATTCTCATTTGGTTTTTCTTAATGTTTGTCATCATATTCATTTTAGAATTTGAAAAAAAAAGGAAAATAAAATAAATTTATTTTTTATTTAATATCTTGCTTTAAAAAACGTTCTTATTACTATTATTATAATTTAATAATCAATTAAATTTTTTTTATTTTGATGTTCTATACACTATACTTAAGAATTAATTTTTATAATTATGAGGTACAATTAAAAGATTGATCAAGAATAAAGTTATTATTAATATTTTTTTGTAATTATAAATTATTATTATTAAAAAGAATTTATCATAAAAATAATAATTATAGTAATTTTATATTTTATTTATGTAAGTAGGTTATAATTATAATTAACATGGGAGTAAAAGTTTCTTATAAAAATTTGGCCAACTAACCAATTGTATTAAAAACAATATTCTATTCCATATTTTTTGAACAATAATTAATTTTTTTAGAACACTTATAGTAATTAAAAATTATTATTTGAATAAGTAATAATGATTGAAGTGATAAACATTATCAAATTTAAATATTAATTTTCCTATAAAATTTTTCATTATATGTTTATAATTAATAATAATTTTATGAACATATTATGTATAGTAAACAATAATTGAAATTTAATAAGTATAATTATATATAATTTTTAAGAGGATTTCAAAAGGAAATTAAAAAAATTATTGGAATTAAAAACATTATTATTCATAATTTGTAAAAAAGTATTCTAATGTATTGTAATTATAATTAATAAGTGCTACAATTATTAAGAAATATTTATATAAAAGTTATTATTATGAAAATAATAATTTTTTCTAATAATAATTGATAACTTCATATAAGTTTTAGTAATTATTATTAAAAAATTAATTTTTATATTTTCTTCTCACAATAATGTCAAATTATAGGATTATTAATTTATTATTCATGTTCATCTTTACTTCAACTCTCACAAATGTTAATCTTTCTTTGTCTCTCTATCTGTAAGGTCATATCAGTTTTCATGTCTCCTACTATTTCGTGCTCATAAAACATTTGGGCCTTTCGTTATCACATTCTTCATCCTAGTGACTGTCTTCTTTTACCCACAATTTTCTCCCTTTTTTCTTGCTCTTCCCCCTGTATCATTTGTTCTTTCCTTCTATATTTCTTCTTTTTCTCTTCTTTGCCACTTATGATTTGATGTGTCACTTTTTAAAACTATACTTCTCCATTAGTTTCTCTTTATCTTCCTCTTCTCACCCACTTAATCTTTCAATTTTTTTACAACTTTATAATTTTTTCCTTGTCTCTCCAAATAACAAGCTCTACAAATGTCTCTCTTCCTCCCTATTACTAATCAGTCTTTCACACCTCCTTGTCTTCCTTTCTCCTCTCTAGCAAGATATAACTCAATCTCTCTCTACTTTATGTAACATTCTCTTCGTTGTTACTATTTTCCTCTTTTCTTATATATCTTTTTCTTATCTCTCATTATGATCTCTTTCGTGTTGTCTTCTCTCTACAACTTTGCACTATCGCTATAACACTTCCAATCTCATTTTTGCCCATTCTTCTTTCTTAATCTCTTCTACCACTTTCACTTTCACTTTATATTTTCTCTCTCATCTCCCACATTACTTTCTCAATTTCAAAATTTTAAATTGTTATCATTTGCTTGCTCTCAGATGCCTTCGGTTACTTCTATCTTAATCTATTTGTTTCCCTCTCATCACATTATGACCATTTTTCTCTATTTGTCTATCTCTCTATTATTGTCCAAATATTTCACTTTCGTCTCTAACACTCTCTATTGTCAATGATTTTTTTACAATCACTCACTCTTCTTGTTTTCACTCTATTATTCATCCCTCTCTTATCTATCAATCATAATAATATCTGTCTTACCTCTTTTCTTTATCTTTATTTATATCCTTCTTTTTTTGTCAGTAACTCCTTGTTCTCTTCTCTTTTGCCTCATTTCGCCACCCTCTTCTTCAATCCCATAACTCTTATCTAGCACCATCTTCTCTCTCTTGGAATCTCTCCCCCTCTTTCTCACTATTCGTATCATTCACTTTATCACTCCTCTTAGTTTGTCTCGCTCTTTTCTCTATCACACATTTTATCTCTCAAATTTTTTATCTTTCTATTTTAACTTCTTTTTCTTTAATTACCTTCTCTATCCTCTATTTTCTCTCTTCACACGCTAATTAACTTCCCTCACTTGTTGTCTTTTTCTTTCTTACGCTTCAATTCTCTCCCCTTACTCAATTTTTTTTTCTCTTTATTAAGTATTTCTCTAATTTGTCTCAATAAATCTATCTTTCTTTCTTTCAATCGTATTATCTTTTTAACTAAAATTTGGTCTCTTCTCTCTCTTCTTCCTCCAAAAAAGTATCTCACAATTTATCTCTCCCACTCTTATTTAAATATTAATATTTATTACTTATTGATAATAATTATTAGTTGTCATTTTTTCTTTTAGTAATTTTGATCATATTTACAACAATATGTTTATCTTAGAAATTATTTTTTCTGATAACTTTTTTGTTTCTCTCCAACTCAACCGCTTAATTCTCTTTTTTCCTTTTGTTTATATCTCTCTTTCTCTTTTCTCTATCCTCATTCTTTCTCTCTCTTTTCTCCTTATCTTTCTTATCAATCCCTTTAAGGTGCTTTCTCAATCTATTTCTCCCTTCCTTCCAGAATCCTTTATCATAATAATCTTATAAAATCTCTTGCATTTGATTTTGTTGAACTCTTTTACAGACTCTTCTCTCTCTCTCTCTCATGTTCCCTTTGTATTCTCTTCTTTATCATTCCCCACTTTTTTACCAATTTATATTTCCTTGTAGTTTTTCTTTATTTTTTAATTTTCTTTCTATCTCCTTTTTCCTCCACTTCTTTCTTACACTTTATATCTATTTCATTGTATCTTTACCTCTTCCATCATATATTTTCATTCCGTTTTCCTTTCTCTTCTCTACCTTCTCTCTATCTTCTATTATCTTATATCTCTATCTCATTCATTCTCTCTCTTATTTATCACTTCTCTCTATTTTTTAACTCTCTTGTTTCACTCTTTTACTCTCTTAAAGTCTCTAAAATATTATTTCACTTTATCATTCTCTTACTTTTGGTTATTTACTATTATCTCTCTATCTATATGGTATTTCTATAACACATTCTTTATCATAATGTTTATCTTCTATCTCCTTTTATTATCTCTCTTGTTTCTCTGTCTTCTCTCTTTCCCTTCTTTTTTTTCTTTTTATCGCTCCACTTATACTTCTCTACAACTTACATTATTTATGTTTGTAATTCTTTTTCTATCTCTATCTCTTTCTATTGTGTTATATATTGCACTTTACTTTTCCTTGTGTTTGTTTCCCTTTCTCCTTTTTTGTTTTGCATTTTTTAAGTTTTTGTCATTTTCTTTTTTTCTCTTGATGAATTTTTACACTCCTTTACTCCTTACCTTATTCTCCCTCATTTAAACCTTCTTTTCATTCACACATTATTTCTTATTTTGATATATATATCCCTCTAATCTCTATCAATTTATCTTCTCCTTTCTTTACACTATAATTGTATTTATCACATTCTTATTATCTCAACCTCTCCATTTCTCTTTACCATCTCTATTCATCATTCTTTTATTTCCATCATAAATTCTCAAAGCACTTTAGCACTTTCTTCTCCCTTCCTCTCTCTCTTTCTTCTTTTATCATTATTATCTATCTTATCATTTTTCACACTTTCTCTCTTCCCTCTATCTTGTCCATTACATCTTTTATACGATCTTTATTGATTCCCTCCTTACATCCTTATTGTTTTCATTCTTTATATCTCTCTCTATATCCCCCTTTGTTTATTTCTTGTTTTCATTACAACATCTCTTTATGTCTCTTGTCTCATTCTTTTCACCACTCCAACTTGCTTTTTTGGCACTCTTTTCCCTTTATTTTTTTATTGCACTTATTCATCTCCTAATCTTCTCTCTATTCTCTATATTGCCCTAATTCCCATTTTATTATCATATTTATCTCCTTGCCTCTCTTTCTCATACCTTCAATATCTCATCATGTCTATATGACTATATAACCTCTCTCCCTTAAGGAATTTATTCTTAACAATCTTTCTAATTTTGTATTACTCATCCTCTCTCTTATATTCTCTATTTGACTTGGTTCACACCCCTCATCCCTCTTTATTTCTACTTGTAGTTTCATTTTTTCCTTATCATGCTTTTTCTTATTCTTTTTCTATCTTTGATCTCTAACTTACTTTCTTTTATCTCCTCGATCAAGCTTATTCTGTTTTGTTCTCCATTAAATTTGTCTTTCATAGACTCTATTTCCCCCTTTTCACTCTCCCTCCCTCCAATAAATCTTTTCTATTTCTTTTTTCCAACTCTCTCACTTTGTCTTCTCTATATATCTCACTTAATTTTTTATTTGTGTATATCAAACATTTTGTTTATCTCTTCTCTCCTTCATTTTGTCTCATTTTTTCTCTTTCTAATACTATCCTTACTATTCTCTTTGATTTGACTATCCTCAAAACTCTCTCCTTTTTTCGAACATCTTTGTTTAGCTATCATCTTTAATTTATTCTATCTCATTTCACACATCCTCTCTCATCTCCTCCTTATTTATCAACCATCTTATTTTATTAACTGATGGTCCTCTTACTCTCTTTTCTTTTTCTCTCTCATTGATTATGTATTTCTCACTCTTCTTTACTCACTCTCTTTCTCTTTCTTCACTATTTTATTTCATTTTCTATGTTTTCCTCTCCCTTCCCCTTATATCGACCTCTTCTATCTTTGTTACTTGCTTATTCCCTCTCTCACTTTATCATGCACTCTCTCTCTCTTGCCATTTTTCTCTTAATGTTATTTTTCTATTCTATCTCATTATTCTCTATTTTATTTATCCATATACATTCCATATCTATTTCTCATGTCTCCCCATTTCTCCTTGTTCTCTCTCCCATTCTCCCTCCCTCTCTATCCTTTCTCTTTCCCCTTTTAGTCATTATTTTTATGCCTATCTTTAATATCATATTTCAAATGACGATTAAGGAGGAGAATAAGAAACCTGATATTTATCAAAAGAAGAATAATATGGATAATAAACAAAAAGTAAAAAAGTAAAGATTAAAAATTATTACTTATTATTCTATGAAAGCTAAGAAACTTTTTAACAATTACTAATATACATCAAATTCTCTTATAATTAAGAAGAAGAATAATTATAAGTTATATTTTGTTTTTTAATACAATTTTTTGTTTATTTAAATATATAAAAAAACATCATCTATAATTAAAAATTATATAAGAAAACTAATGAATCATAATAATTTTAAAAATACATATTTGCATAAAAACTAATGAATCATAAAAATTTTAAAAATACATATTTGCATTATTCTTATATTATTAATAAGTTTTATTATGTTATTTTATTAATATATTAAAAATAATGAAAATATAATATAAATTAATCATATTTAATATTTATTCTTATTATTTTATTGGTGTTATTTTTCTTCTTACTCAACCACATCTATTTATTTAATTCTTTTAATGCTATATCTATTCTTCAAGATTTTTAATTTAAATTTATTATTTCACTTATTTCCTTACTTTAATAATATTTTTTATATTATTATGCTCTTATTTTAGTCCTTTTTTCTATTCAATGTTTTCCATTTTTATTGTCCATCATCATTTTATGATTTTTGTTCTTCGTAGTTTCTTTTTCTTAAATATATTATTCCTTACAACAATTTGTAAAAAATGATAGAAAAGAAAATTATTATTAACTATTTAGGAAATGTTTTTCCCGAAAATAAATTAATTTTTATTATTATAATTTAATATTAATTAGATTAATTATTCAAACCCTAATCTTAATTAGAAATTATAAGAATAAGATAATAGAAATAAATAAAATTATTTCATTTATTTTTGTACTTGCATTTATTATTAACTCATACTCATTATTTCTTAATTTTATTCTAATATTCATTTTAGAAATTAGTAAAAAGAAGTGGAAAAATAATTTTTTGTTATTTTGTGATACCCACAATAAAATGAGCATATTTTATAATAATTCTAATAAACATAATAATGTTTATTATATTAATAATATAGTAGCACAAAATATTTTACAAAAATGTATAATATACCAAATATTTTAATTTATATTTTATGAGTGAGCAATATAAAATGAAAGAGGTAAAACATGGAAGAAAATAAAGTGATGAGAGATACTTGTATGGGTAGGATGGAGAGGGGAATGAGTAAAATATAGAGAGAAGTGTGAGGGAGATTGGAATAGGTTTGAATAGACAATAGTGATAAATTATGTTGAATATGTTGAAAGAGAAAGAGAGCAAGGGAGACTTATAATGACACAAGGGAAGAGAGTGTGAAAGATTGTTTTTGAAGCAAGTGAGAAATTGTATTATATAGATAAAAGGTATACTAATGAAGAGAGAGTGAAAAGGAGATGGATAGAGAGGTAAAGAAGGATTTATTGAAAAGATAGAAAGAAAGAATAAATGAATGAGAAGGAGGTTGAACTAACAATGAAAGAGGAAAGGAAGTGACGGAGTGTGACGTTTCATCAAAGGAAAGAAAGACAAAGACAAAGAATTAGACAATTACAAATAGACAAAAGCAGTAATAAATCAAAATATAGTGATAAAGATTGAACCTATCCAATTAATGCGTAATAATTTACTATTTTTTTATAATTAATATGTAGTATTGAATTTACATTTCATATAAAATAATATAATTATAATTATTTTGCATGACTATATATTTCAAAAACAAATACATAATCTAAAATGAAAATGTTCCCTTCATGATTGATCTACTCTCTCTTTGCTCTCTATCACTATTTTTTATGTCTCACTCTCTTATCTCTCCATGTTTCCATACATCTCTTTTGTAGAAGGAATCTCCCATTTCAAACTTTCTTTCTCCGACGCCACCAATTAATATTAATCAAGAATTCAGTTTGTTATGCACTTCAATATAATATGTCATGTATTTGATTAATATTTATGTTATATATTTATAAAAATAAATGCAGAAAATGATATGTATAACATACATTATATTATATCAGCATTAAAGTTTGCAAAAAAATATTTTTTACTATATAATTAATGATAAATTTTATTATTTATATTAATTAAGAATACATAGTATAAAAATTATAGTAATTTGTAATATGTATGAGTTTGTTTTACTATAACATACATAGTGGTTTAATTAAGATAAATAATTTAAATAATAATTATAATAAAATATTTTGTTTTGTATTTAATTATTTATAATTAATACATAACATAATTTTTAAATAACTATAATTTCTTAGAAAACAATTTTACGTACGAATGTCTACTTTAAAGAAAATTATAACAAGAAAATTCTCATTAATTCATTAAAATAAGCATATTAATATTGGAAAATATTATGGTAATTGTAATAGGCATAAAATTATTTTTAAAAACATATAAAAATGATAAGTTTGGAAATTTTTAGCTTATTTGTATGTGTCTGTTTCTAGACATGGATTAAAGCATTGATCTTATCTAAACTCAAGCATTAGTCATGCTATGGTAAGCATAGCATTTGAGTGGGTGTGTCTTGAGAAGTCCTATTTTAAATATTTTTTCATAGCATTTATTTTTCAAATGAATGGATGACAATTATAATAATGTGTATATATTTATTAATAAATAACAAAATTATATATATATTTTTTTTATAATTTCAATTATAATTATTATTTATTAATATTATCTTAATAATGTTAATATAATTACTTAATGTCTCAAATTCCTTTCTTTATCTCTCTCACATTTATATCTCTCAATCTTTTTATTCCCTAAATCTTATCATCACATTATCTCTTTTTCACTTTCTCATTTGTCACTTTGTTTCACTGTATATTCAAATATTACTAAAGATATTTGATATATAATCAAACTATTAAGTTAAAAAATTAATATTATTGTAAACTTTTGTTTACAATATATATGATGATAAGATAATATTAATACACATAGTCCATTATGCATTTAAATTATAACTAAAATAAATTATATTATTTTTTAAAAATTTTAATATATTAATTAATTGTCATAACATCTCTAATTTTTAATATATATAATATATCAATTATATTTAACTCAAATATAATGATAATAAATGAGCTTTATATTAATTAATGTAAACTAATTTATTAAAAGTATATTTGCTTCGATATGTACTATAATTTAGTAGATATCAATATAATTTCCTTTTTTATCATATCTTAATTCTCTCAATTTCACTATTTTCATCTATATCTATCTCATCTCTCTATGACTTAGTCATTATTCTATTAATTTTCATCTCAATTATCTACTTTTTAGCTCTATCAATTAATTTTAATTAAGAAGACTCTTTTGTGCACACTTTAATATAATATTTCATACATTATGTTGCTATTTATATTACATATTTACTAACATAATTACAAATATATATATATATATATATATATATATTGTATGCTATGATATATTAATAATAACATAATCATACATAATTATAAGTTTGTGATACAATTAATGATAAATTTATTAATTTATATTAACTAAGAAATATATTCCTTTAATTTTAACATTACAGTAATTTGTACTATTTACACTAGCTTTCACCTTAATATATAGAACATTTTATTAAAATAAATAATATAAATGATTATCTAACTAATACATAATTTTATTTTTAATTTATATGAAATAAAGTTTAATGAAAATAATTCTTACCTTACATGTTCATTTTAATTTAAATTACAATATACATAATTTTTATTGTTGTAATATAATTAAAGTTTGAACATCAAAATCTATCACAAAATTTATATTAAAAATTAATTTCTTTTAATGTATATCTACATGATAATTAAAAGTATGTACTTTTAGATCTTCTATGCATGTATGACCACATAAGTATTATAGTAGTGGATTATAATATAATACAAATGTTAACCAAGCTTGGGCCACAATAGTACTAAGATTGGTTGGCAAGTTGAGAAGTCATCTTGTTGCACTTATTTTTTGAATGCATTTGTTTTTCTAATGAATGTGAGTTTGTTTTAATAGTATGTTAATTTTTATTAATAAATAAAACAATTATTTAAGATGTTTTATAATTTATTTTTTAAAGAAGTATTAAATATACACCTTAATATGATATAATAAAAAATATTTTTATATACCTTAATTATCCATAATATTACTTATAATACCTATATTAAAGTAGAGCTAATATATATTTATAATAATGTACATACTATGCATATAAATGTTTTTAATATAATAATATAATGTATAGCACAAACAATGAAAAATTATATCATTAATATGAAATATTATTTACATTATTATATATATTATGCAAATATGCATAATATATTTGAATAAATGACTCTAATTATTTAATGATATTTTAAGATTATGCATACTTATATAATCATATTAAGTTAAATATTATTAGCATATTAATAATAATAAATACTTTTAGTTATATTATTAAGATATAACTTTTATTTATTTTTTTACTTCATTGCTTTTATCTCTTTAGCTTTCACTTAATCTCAATTCTTTCTCTATTCAATTATCATTCTCTTATTTATCTACACAATTGCTATCGTCTCATCTTCCCATTACCCTCTCCCTATATTATCTCTCTCTTCTCTTATTTCTCTTATTCACATTCTTATTCATTCTTCTTATGTCATCTATCATTTGTCCCCTCTCTCTCTTTCCCTTGTGCTCCTTATCTCTCTCTATTTTTTCCATTTTATCTTTTCCTATCTCTTTATTCTCTTTTCCTCTCTCTTCTTTATTGTAGTTTTTATCATTATAATATATTTTTTCACTCCACATCTCACTATCTCTCACTTTCTTTCAAATTCCTTTATCTCATTTTCTCTACTCTTTATGCCACTATAAGCCTCCCTTTTTCTCCCTCACTCTCTTTTTCATTAATTCAATATAAATAACTCATTAACATTGGAATATATTATTAAAAACGAAATATAATAAAATTATTTTTAAAAATATATACTCATGAAAAATTTGAAAATTCCTAACATTAGCACTACATCTTATTATAACTAAAAAGTTAAGCATGCTTGGGTGAGGGCAGTGTTTTGATGGGTGATGTTTTGAGAGGATGTCATGTTGCACATATTTTTTCATAGCATTTGTTTTTGTAATGCACAAGAGTTGGTTTTAATTATATGTTAATTCTTATTAATAAACAACATAATTATATATGTTATTTTGTAATTTAGAGTTTAGCTATTACTTATTAACATTAACTATTAACTTTATTATCTTCTTTATATCCATCATTCACCTTTCTATCTCACTCTTAACTTTATCTCTTTATCTCCCTTCCTACTTTCTCTCCCTCACTTTAGTTTCTTGTCCCTTTCTCCTCAGTCACTTTTTGTCACTGTCCTCAAATATGAATTAAAATATTTGATATATAATGCATTTTTTGTGTGTTATGTTTTGTGTTACTTTGTTATTTTTGTGATAAAAAGTTTTACATTAATATATTAGAATTATTTGAAATGCATTTATACAACAATTATTATATTATATTAATTTTTAAAAACAAATAATTTGCTATTTATCTAAATTTTAAGAAGATTAATTATAAGAATTTTTTATTAACTAATAAATCATTTTATTAATTATAATAAAATTTTAATTTTTAAAATAAATTTCAATCTTATTTGGGAGCTTATTTAGATATAATAGCAAAGTTTGAAGATAATTAATGTATAATAAGTTATTTTTATGTCATATTTTATAATTAATGTTGAAATTAATTTTTTTATAAAACACTATAATATAATAAACATGATTATTATTCAATGGCATTTAGTTTTTAAAACATATAACATATGTAGTTTAAAATACAAATATTTTCTATTCTTTTCATCAACTCTCTCTTCACAATGCATCACTACCTTTATCTTTAACTCTCTTATCTCTCAATGACTCTCTCTCATTCCATTATACCTATCTCCATCTCCACTATCACCTTTTTAGTGTAATAAGTTAAAATAAATTAACAAATCTTTGATGTTGCCCACATTAATATAATCTTTAGTACATTGTATATTACATATTTAGTAAGAAGATTGTAAAAATCATATTTGTAGACTATATTATTATATATCTATATTAAAGTTTTCATACATAATTTTTTGGTCCTTATAACATTAATTATATTTTTTAATTTATAAAAAAATAATATTAGATTTAATATTAGAATAATTTTTAAAATTTTTTTAGTTCTATTTTGATATGCATGGAAATAACTGAAATAAATAAAAGTATAATAAACATAATCTCTTGCTCATTCAATAAAAAAATAGTTAACATTGGAATGTCTTATTGAATATATAATAAACCTAAAATTATTTTTAAAAGTGTAAAAGTACGATAAATAATAAAAACTTCTAAAGTTGTTCATTATCTTGAGGACACTTGTTATATAAGTACATCTTTTTTGCTCTTATATGTGTGTGCGCTAGATTGTCATTAAACCAATTGATATCTTTAGAACTCAAAAGTTAACCATGCTTAAGTTAGTGTGGCATTGGTATGGGTGACCCCTTGAGAAATCCTACTATTACACATCAATTAATAACATTCATTTCTCTAAAGAATTTGAATTAGTTCAATCAATATGTTAATATTTATCAACAAAAAAATGTTATGTGTGATATTTTTAAAATTTTAATTTTTGTTAATATTAATTATATAATATAATTTTTAATATAAAATATAAAACATAAAACATTTATTTGAATATATTTTAATTACGTGCGAGATTATTTTGATTAGCTATTATAAAGCACAAGTAATATATATTAATAATAATATAGACATGATTTCCATAAAATAATAAATAATTTCGTAATAATTTAGTATAGTTAAAGTACTAATAATGGAATATATTATGACATATAAGATAAAATTGAATTTATTTTGTAAAGTATATATTCATCAAAAGTTAAAAAAATTACTTCAATAGTTAAATTGTTGAGGCAAAAATTACATAGGTATGATTATCTATCTTTCGTATGCATCTAATATAGTGCAATAACACCTATAATATAATTTAAATATGAAAAATAAGTCTTATATCAATAATAATAAAGTAGAATAAATTTATAATTATAATAATAAAAACATAATATAAAAAAAAATTAAATATAATAATAATATATTATGTGTGAGAGACTAATGAAAATTACATTATGAATTCTAAATATTAATTATACTTTTTATAATATGTCATTAAGATATTATCTTAAAACATTGCTATGATTTATAACTTAATTAACTTCTTAAAGTTTTAACTATTAAAAAAGTAATCTTAATTCATAGCCAACATATATTTAACTTTTGCAATATACTACAATACTATAAAACTATATTTTTTGTATTTTAATAATACTTAATATTATGTATATTTAACGTGTCAATATTTGTAAAAGCTATAAGTTAAATTTTTATGATGTAACTTTTACTTAATTATTTCTCTCTTCCTTCTCTATAACGTAGTTGCTCTAATGTTCTCTCACATTCTTCTCTCTTTTATTATTGTTCTTTTATTTTTCTATCTATTCTCTAACTTTTTATCATCCTCTCACCTCCTCTCTCTCCTCTTTCTTCTCCATATTCTCATTTCCCTCTATTTTATTTTTTTATTTATTTTATCTCTTTTTTTATTTTTTTGTTTCTCTTAATTCAAACATCTCTCCCTTCTCTCTCTATTATTGTTTTCTATTTTATCACTACTTCCTATTCATGATTGTTCTCTTCTAATAAACTAATGTCACAAACCAACTCTTTATTATTTGTTTATTATAAATTATAAAATATTTATTTATTCTTTAAAATACATGTTAATGTGCACAATATGAGATATTTCTTAATTAAGTATACCACATGAGAGAGAGTGAGTCATTAACAGATAAGTGAGTGATAGAAGAGAAAATAATAATATAGACAAAGTAAAAGTTAAAGAAATGAGATAATTGATTGAATAAAAGAGAGACATGGTGAAGGGGAGACAAGACATTCTATTAAGTAACACAAAAAAGAGAAAGATAATAGGATAAATATGGAAGTGAGTAAGTATAAGAACTATAGTGAGAAACATGAATAAATCTGAAAAATATTTAAATAATAGTTATATGTCAATAAAATAACTTATAGTTTTCATTATTTTTAAAAAGTTAGACACTTATAATATTAAATATTATTTTGAAAAGTAAAACTTTTGTAATTAGTTTTGCACATAAGTAATATTTAGAGCATATGTTGGTTATTTATTTAGTATTATTTTATGAATTTATGACATCTTAAATTTTAATTAATTAATAAATAGTGTCACTTATTTTAATATACTATTATTTTGTGACATAATGTAGGTAATAAATATAGAAAATTCATATTAATAATTTAATTTCAAGTAGTTTTCACTATAATGTATGATTATATTAAGAAATTTTATGGAAATCATGTCTATATTATTATTAATATATATTACTTGCGCTTTATAATAGCTAATCAAAATAATCTCGCTTGTAATTAAAATATATTGAACTAAATGTTTTATATTTTATATTAAAAATTATATTATATAATAATATTAACAAAAATTAAAAATTGAAAAATATCACATATTGATTGAACTAATTCACATTCTTTATAGAAATGAATATGCTATTAATTGATGTGTAATAGTAGGATTTCTCAAGGGGTCACCCATACCAATGCCACACTAACTTAAGCATGGTTAACTTTTGAGTTCTAAAGATATCAAATGGTTTAATGACAGTCTACCACACACACATATAAGAGCAAAAAAAAATGTACTTATATAACAAGTGTCCTCAAGATAATGAACAACTTTAGAAGTTTTTATTATTTATCATACTTTTACACATTTAAAAATAATTTTAGGTTTATTATATATTCAATAAGACATTCCAATGTTAATTATTTTTTTATTGAATGAGCAAGAGATTATATTTATTATACTTTTATTTATTTCAGTTATCTCCATGCATATCAAAATAGAACTAAAAAAATTTTAAAAATTATTCTAATATTGAAGAAGAAGAAGAAGAGGAAGAAGTAGAAGAAGAAGAAGAAGTAGAAGAACAAGATGAAGAAGAAGAAGAATTAGAAGAAGAAGAAAAAGATGAAGCATAACAAGAGGAAGAAGAAGAAGAGGTAGAAGAAGACGAAGAGTAAGAGGAGGGAGAATTAATAGTAATAGTAGTAGTAGTAGAAGAAAAAGAAGAAGAAGAAGAAGCTAAAGAAGAAGGGGAAAAAGAAGAAGAAGAGGAACATGAAGAACGAGAAGAAGTAAGAAGAGGAAGAAGAGGAAGAGGTAAAAGACGAAGAAGAAGAAGAAGGAGAAGATAGAGAAGAAGAAGAAGAATAAGAAGAAGAAGAAGAAGAAAAAGAAGAAGAAGAAGAAAAGAAGAAGTGTAAGAAATAGTAGAAAGAGTAGAAGAAGAAGAAAAAGATGTAGAGGAAGAAGGAGAAGAAGAAGAAGATGAAGAAGAAGAACAAGAAAAATAAGAAGAAGAAGAAGAAAAAGAAGAAGGAGAAGAAAAAGAAGAAGAAGAAAAGGAAGAAGAGGGGGAAGAAGAAGATGATGATGAAGAAGAAGAAGACGAAGATGAAGAAGAAGGAGATTAAGTAGTAGTAGCAGTAGTAGTAGTAGAAGATGAAGAAGAAGAAGAAGAAAAAGAAGAAAGAGGAGAAGAAGAAGAAGAAGAAGAAGAAGTTGAAGAAGAAAAGGAAGAAGAAGAAGAAAAAGGAGAAGAAGAAAATGAAGAAAAAGAAGAAGGAAAAAAAGGAGGAGAAAAAAAGGTGAAGAAGGACAAGAAGAAGTAATTAGGAGGAAGAAGATGGTGAAGAAGAAGAACGAGAAGAAGTAGTAGTATTAGTAGTAGAGTCATGAAAAAAGAAGAGGAAGAAGGAGATGGATATGAAGAAAATGAAGAAGAAGAAGAAGAAGAAGTTGAATTAAAAGAGGAAGAACAAGGTGATGAAGAAGAAGAGGAAGAGAAAAAAGAAGAAGAAGGAGGAAGAGAAAAAAGAAGAAGAAGAAGAAAAAAAGAAGATGAAGATGAAGACGAAGAAAGAGCAAGAAGAAGAAGAAGAATAGGAAGAAGAAGAAGAAGAAGAAGAAGAAGAAGTAGGAGAAGATAAAGAAGGTGAAGAAGCATAAGAAGAGGAAGAAATGGAAGAAGAAGAAGATGTAGATGAAGAAGAAAAAGAAGAGGAGGAAGAATTAGTAGTAGTAGTAAGAAGAAGAAGTAGAAGAAGGAGAAGCTAAAGAAGAAAACGAAAAAGTAGAAGAAGAGGAACATGGATAACGAGAAGAAGTAAGAGGTGGAAGAAGAGGAAGAGGTAGAAGAAGAAGAAGAAGAAGAAGAAATAGAAGGAGAAGAAGAAGAAGAAGAAGAAGAAGAAAATGATAAAGAAGAAGAAGAATAAGAACAAGCAGTAGAAGAAGAAGAAGAAGAAGAAGGAAAAGAAGAAGAAGAAGGAGAAGAATAAGAATAAGAAGAAGAAGAAAAGGAAGAAAAGGAGAAAGTGGACGATGATGATGAAGAAAAAGAAGACGAAGATGAAGAAGAAGAATAAGTAGTAATAGTAAAGGAAGAAGAAGAAGAGGAAGATGAAGAAAAAGGAGGAGGACAAGAAGAAGAAGTAGAGAAAAAAGAAGAAGATGATGAATAATAATAATAATGATAATAATAAACATAGGAAAAGGAAGTAGAGGAGAAAGGAGAAAATGATGATGAAGAAGAAGTAGACGAAGATCAAGAATAAGAAAGAAAAGTAGTAGTAGTTGAAGATGAAGAAGAAGAAAAAGAAGAAGTTGAAGAAGAAAAAGAAGAAGAAGAATAAGAAGAAGAAGAAAAAAAAGAAGAAGAAGAAGGGGAAGAAGAAGAAGAAGGAAAAAAAAGAAGAATAATACATAATAACAGTAATTACAAAAGAAGAAGACGAAGAAGGAGAAGAAGAAAAAGAAGAAAAAGAAGAAGAAGAAGAAGAAGAAGAAGAAAAAGAAGAAGAAGAAGAAGAAGAAGAAAAAGAAGAAGAAGAACCTGAAGGAGAAGAGGATGAATAAATGAAGACGAAGAGAAAGAAGAAGAAGAAGAAATAGAAGAAGAAGAGGAAGAAGAAGAAGAACATGATGATGATGATAATCTAGAAGAAGAGGAATAATAAATAATTATTATAATAAAAAAGAAGAATGAGAATAAGAAGAAGAAGACAAAAAATATGAAAAAAATAAAGAAGAAGAACAAGTAGTAGAAGAAGAAGATGAGCAAGTAGAAGAAGAAGAAGAAGAAGGAGAACATGAAGAACAAGAAGAAGAAGTAATAAGAAGAAGATGAAGAATAGGAAGTAGTAGTAGTAGTAGAAGTAGAAGAAGAAGAAGAAGAAGAATAATAAAAAGGAGAAGGAGAAGGTAAAGTAGGAGAAGAAGAAGAAGAAAAAGAAGAAGGAGAAGAATATAAGGAAGAAGAAGAAGAAGAATATGAAGAAGAAGAAAAAAAGAATAAGAATATGAATAAGAAGAAGACGAAAAGAAGAAGAATAGGAATAAGAAGAAGAATAGGAATAAGAAGAAGAAGAAGAATAAGACCAAGAAGAAGCTAAAGAAGAAGAGGAAGAAGCAGAAGAAGGAGAAGGAGAAGAAGAAGAAGAAGAGGAAGAAGAATAAAAAGAAGAAGAAGAAGAAGAAGAAGAAGAAGAAAAAGAGAAGAAGGAAGAGGCAGAAGAAGAACATGATTAAGAAGAAGTAGAAGAAGATGAAGAAGAAGAAGAAGAAGAAGAATATGTAGTAGAAGAGGAAGAAGAAGAAGAAGAAGAAAAACATGTAAAAGAAGAAGAATAATAAGAAGAAGTAGAAGAAAAAGGAGAAGAAGATGAAGAAGAGGAAGTTGAAGAAGAAAAGGGAGAAGAAGAAAAAGAAGAAGAAGAAGAGGATGAAGGAGAAGAAAAAGAAATGGAAGAAGTAGTAGAAGAAGAAGAAGAAAAAGAAGAAGTAGAAGAAAAAGAAGATGGAAAAGAAGAAGTAGAAGAAGAAGAAGAAGAAGAAGAAGAAGAAAAAGAGGAAGAAGAAGAAGAAGAAGGAGAAGAAGAACCAAAAGAAGAAGAAGAAGACGAAGAAGATGAAGAAGTGGAAGAAGAAGAAGAAGAAGAAGAGGAAAAAGAAGAAGAGGAAGAAGAAGAAGTTGCAGACGTAGAAGAAGAAGAAGAAGAGGAATACGAAGAACAAAAACAAGAAGAAGGAGAAGGAGAAGAAGAAGAAGAAGAAGAGTAAGAAGGAGAAGATGACAAAGAAGAAGAATAAAAACAAGAAGAAGAAGAAGAAGAATAGGAAGAACAAGAAGAAGAAGAAGATGATGATGACGATGATGATGATGAGGAGGAGGAAGTAGTAGAAGAAGGAGAAGTTGCGAAGAAGAAGAGGAAGATGCTGAAGAAGATGAAGAAGAAGAAGAAAACGAAGAGGAGGTAGAAGAAGAAGAAGAAGAAGAAGAAGTAGCACATGAAGAACAATAAGAAGAACAAAATAAAAGGAAAAGGAAGAAGAAGAGGAGGAAGAAGAAGAAGAAGATGAAGTAGGAGAAGAAGAAGAAGAAGAAGAAGCAGAAGAAGAAGAAGAATAAGAAGAATAAGAAAAGAAGAAGAAGAAGAAAATGAAGTAAAGGGAGAAGAATAAGAAGAAGAAGAAGAAAATGAAGAGGAAGAAGAAGAAGAAAAGAAGAAAGAAAGAAGAAGAAGAAGAAGAAGAAGACGAAAAAGAAGTTGAAGAAGAGAAAGAAGAAGAAGAAGAAAAAAGAGAAGAAGAATAAGAAGTGGAATAATTATAATAAAAACAGTAATAATAATAGTAATCATAATAATAATAATAATAATAATAATAATAATAATAATAATAATAAGGAGAAGAAGAAGCATAGGTAGAAGAAGAAGAATGAGAAGAAGAAAAAGAAGAAGAAGAATAAGAAGAATGAAAAGAAGAAGAAAAGATGAAGAAGAAGAAGATGAAGAAGAAGAAGAAGTTGAAAAAGAAGAGGAAGAAGAAGAAGTACTTGAAGAAGAAGAAGAAGAAGTAAAGGAATAAGAGGAAGAAGAAGAAGAAGATGCAGAAGAAGAATAATTAGATAGAGAAGAAGAAGAAGAAGAAGTAGAGAAGAAGAAAAAGAAGAAAAAGAAGTGGAAAACGAAGGAGACGAAGATAAAGAAGAAGCTAATAAAGAAAAGGGAGAAGAAGAAGAAGAAGACGTAAAAAAATAAGTAGAACAAGAAGAAGATGACAAAGATTAAGAAGAAGAATAAGAAGAAGTAGTAGAAGAAGAAGAACAACAAAAAGATGATGAAAAAGAAGAAGAAGAAGAAGAAGAAGAAAAGAAGAAAAGGAAAATGGAGAAGAATAAGCAGAAGAAGAGGAAGAATAAGAAGAAGAAAAGGAAAAGGAAGAGGCTGAAGAAGAAGAAGATGAAGAGAAAGAAGAAGAAGTAGGATAAGAAAAAAAAGGTGAAGAAGAAGAAGAAGAAAAAGAAGAAGAATTATGAGTAGAAGAAGATGGTGAAGAAGAAAAAGAAGTAGAAGAAGATGAGGAAGAAGAAGATGAAGAAAAAGATGAAAAAGAAGAAGAAGAAGAAGAAGAAGGGGAAGAAGAACAAGAACAAGAAGAATAAGAAGAAGAAGAAAAAGAAGAAGAAGAAGAAGCAGTAGAAGAAGAAGAAGAAGAAGAAGAAGAAGAAGAAGTGGAAGAAGAGGAACAAGATGAAGAAGTCAGAGAAGAAGGGGAATGGGGAGAAGAAGAAGTAGAAGTAGAAGAAGGAAAAGGAGAGCAAGAATAAGTAGTAGAGAAGCAGAAAAGTAAGAAGAAGAAGAAGAAGAAGAAGTAGAAGTGGAAGTAGGGGAAGAAGAAGTAGAAGGCACAGAAGAAGAAGTACTAGTAGAGAAGAAGAAGAAGAAGAAGGAGAAGAAGAAGAAAAAGAAGAAGAAGAAGAAGAAGAAGGAGAAGAAGAAAATAAAGTAGAAAAAGAAGAAGTCGAAGAAGAAGAGGAAGAAGAATAAAAGTGGAAGAGGGAGACAAAGAAGAAGAAGTGGAAGAAGAAGAAGAAGAAAAAGAAGATGCAAGAGGAAGAAGAAGAAGAAGAAGAAGGAAAAGAAGAAGTGGTAGAAGAAGTTGTAGTAATAATAGTAATAAAAGAAAGAGAAGAAGAAGGAGAAGAATTAGAAGAAGTAGAAGAAGAAGAAAAAGAAGGGGAAGAAGAAGAAGAGGAAGAGGAAAAAGAAGTAAAAGAAGAAGAAGAAGAAGAAAAAGGAGCAAATAAAAACGAAGAAGAAGAAGTAGAAGAAGAAGAAGAAGATGAAGTTGATTAGGAGGAAGAAGAAGAAGAAGAAAAAAAAAGACTTAGAGGAAGATGAAGAATAAGAATAACAAGAAGTAGAAGTAGTAGTAGAAGTAGAAGAAGAAGAAGATGAACAAGTAAAAGGAAGAAGAAGGAGAAGAGGAAGGAGAAGAAGAAGAAGAAGGTGAAGAAGATGAAGAAGCAGTAGAAGAGCAAGTACAAAAAGAAAAAGAAGGAGCAGAAGAAGAAGACGAAGAATAAAGAGAAGTAGGAGAAAAGGAAGAAGAAGAAGAAAAAGAAGAAGAAGAAGAAGTAAAAGAAAAAGAAGAAGAAGAAGAAGAAGAAGAAGAGTAAGAAGAATATGAAGGAGAAGAAGGAGAAAAAGCCGAAGAGGAAGAAGAAGAAGAAGAAGAAGAAGAACAAGGAGAAGAAGAAGAAGAAGAACAAGGAGAAGAAGAAGAAGTAAGAGGAAGAAGAAGGCGAAGTGGAAATCAAAGAAGAAGAAGAAGAAGGAAAAGAAAAAGATGAAAAAGAAGAAGAGGAGGAAGAGGAAGAAGAAGAAGAAGGAGAAGATGGAGTTGAAGAACAACAAGAAGAAGGAGAACGAAGAGAAGGGTAAAAATAAGAAGAAGAGGTAGTAGTAGAACAAGAAGATGTTGATGAAGATGAGGAAGAAGAAGAAGAAGGAGAAGAAGGACAAGAAGAAGAAAAAGTAAAAGAAGAAAAAGAAGAAGAAGAAGAAGAAGAATAAGAAGTTGAAGAAGAATATCATGAAGATGATGATGAAGAAGAAAAATAGGAATACAAAGCAAAATCAAAAGTAGAAGAAGAAGAAGAAGAAGAAGAAGAAGAAAAAGATGATGATGATTAAGAAGTAGTAGAAAAAGATGAAACAGTGGAAGAAGACAAAGGAGAAGAAGAAGAAGAAGAAGAAGAAGTAGAAAATGAACAAGTAGAAGAAGATGATGATGAAGAAAAATATGGAGAAGGCAAAGAAGAAGAAGGAGAAGCTGAAGAGGTAGAGAAAGAAGAGGAAGAAGAAGAAGAAGAGGTTAATGAAGAAGAAGAAGAAGTAAGAAGAAGAAGAAAAAGAAAAAGAAGAGGAAATAGAAGCAAAAGAAGAAAAAGAAGAAGAGAACAAGAAGAGGAAGAGAAGGATGAAGAAGAAGAAGAAGAAGAAGAAGAAGAAGAAGAAGAAGATGAAGAAGAAGAAGAGGAAGAAGAAGAAGAAGAAGAAGAAGAAGAAGAAGAAGTTGAAGAGGAAAAGTAGAGAAGAGGAAGAAGAAGAAGAAGATGAGCAAGTAGAAGAAGAAGAAGAAGAAGGAGAACATGAAGAAGAACAAGAAGAAGATGTAATAAGAAAAAGATGAAGAATAGGAAGTAGTAGTAGTACAAGAAGAAGAAGAAGAAGAAGAAGAAAAAGAAGAAGAAGAAGAATATGTTGATGAAGAAGAAGAAGAAGAAGATGAAGAAGAAGAAAAAAGAATAAGAATAAGAATAAGAAGAAGAAGAAAATGAAAAGAAGAAGAATAGGAATAAGAAGAAGAAGAAGAAGAGGAAGAATAAGACGAAGAAGAAGCTAAAGAAGAAGAGGAAGAAGAAGCAAAAGAAGGAGAAGGAGAAGAAGAAGATGATGATGATGATGATGATGGTGAATAAGAAGAAGTAAGAGGAGGAAGAAAGGGAAGAGGTAGAAGAAGAAGGAGGAGGAGGAGGAGGAGAAAAAGAAGAAGAATGAGAAGAAGAAGAAGATGATGATGATGATGAATAAGAATAAGAAGAAGGAAAAGAAGAAAAAGATGAAATAGAAGAAGAAGAAGAAGAAGATGAAGAACAAGGAGATGAAGAAGAAGAAGAAGAATAATAATAATAAGAAGAAGAAGAAGAAGAAGAAGAAGAGAAATAGAGAAGATGGAAGAGGTAGAAGAAGAAAACGATTAAGAAGAAGAAGCAGAAGAAGAAGAAGAAGAAGAAGAAGAAGAAGAAGAAAAAGAAGAAGAAGAAGAACAAGAAGATGTAGTGGAAGAGGAAGAAGAAGAACATGTAAAAGAAGAAGAATAATACGAACTAGAAGAAAAAGGAGAAGATGATGAAGAAGAGGAAGTTGAAGAAGAAAAGGGAGAAGAAGAAAAAGAAGAAGAAGTAGAAGAGGCAGAAGGAGAAGAAAAAGAAATGGAAGAAGTAGAAGAAGAAGAAGAAGAAGAAGAAGAAGAAGTAGAAGAAGAAGAAGAGGGAAAAGAAGAAGTGGAAGAAGAAGAAGAAGAAGAAGAGGAAAAAGAGGAAGAAGAAGAAGAAGAAGGAGAAGAAGAACCAAAAGAAGAAAAAGCAGGCGAAGAAGATGAAGAAGAGGATTAAGAAGAAGAAGTAGATGAAGATGAAGAAGAAGAAGAGGAAGAGGAAGAAGTTGTAGAAGAAGAAGAAGAAGAAGAAGAATAGGAACAATAAGAACAAAAAGAAGGAGAAGGAGAAGAAGAAGAAGAAGAAGAGCAAGAAGGATAAGACGACAAAGAAGAAGAATAAAAACAAGAAGAAGAAGAAGAAGAAGAAGAATAGGATGAACTAGAAGAAGAAGAAGATGATGATGATGATGTTGATGAGGAGGAGGAAGTAGTAGAAGAAGGAGAAGGGAAGAAGAAGAGGAAGATGCTGAAGAAGATGAAGAAGAAGGAGAGAACGAAGAGTAGGTAGAAGAAGAACAAGAAGAAGACGAAGTAGCGCATGAAGAAGAATAAGAAGAAGAAATAAGAGGAAAAGGAAGAAGAAGAGGAGGAAGAAGAAGAAGAAGATGAAGTAGGAGAAGAAGAAGAAGAAGAAAAAGAAGAAGAAGAAGAAGAAGAAGAAGAAGAAGAATAAGAATAAGAAAAGAAGAAGAAGAAGATGAAGTAAACGGAGAAGAATAAGAAGAAGAAGAAGATGAAGAGGAAGAAGAAGAAGAAAAGAAGAAAGAATAAGAAGAAGAAGAAGAAGAAGACAAAGAGGAAGATGAAGAAGAGTAAGAAGAAGAAGAAAAAGAAGAAGAAGAAGAAGAAGAATAATAAGAAGTGGATTAATAATAATAATAATAGTAATAATAATAGTAATAATAACACTAGTAATAACAATAATAATAATAATAATAATAATAATAATAATAATAAGGAGAAGAAGAAGCATAAGTAAAAGGAGAAAAAAAAGAAGAAGAAGAATAAGAAGAAGAAGGAAAAGAAGAGGAAGAAAAAGATGAAGAAGATGAAGAAGAAGAAGTTGAAAAAGAAGTGGAAAAAGAAGAAGAAGTTGAAGAAGAAGAAGAAGAAGCAAAAGAAGAAGAAGAAAAAGTAGAAGAAGAATATTTAGATAGAGAAGGAGTAGAAGAAGAAGAAAAAGAAGAAAAAGAAGTGGAAAACGAAGGAGACGAAGATAAAGAAGAAGCTAATAAAGAAGAGGGAGAAGAAGAAGAAGAAGACATAAAAAAATAAGAAGAACAAGAAGAAGATGGTAAAGATTAAGAAGAAGAAGTAGAAGAAGAATAAGAAGTAGTAGTAGTAGAAGAAGAAGAAGAAGAAAACGATGAAGAAAAAGAAGAAGACGAAGAAGAAGAAGAAGAAAAGAAGAAAAAGAAAATTGAGAAGAAGTAGAAGAAGAAGAGGAGGAATAAGAAGAAGAAAAGGAAGAGGAAGAGGCTGAAGAAGAAGAAGAAGAAGAGAAAGAAGAAGTAGGATAAGAAGATGAAGGTGAAGAAGAACAAGAAGTAGAGGAAGAAGAAGAATTAGGAGTAGAAGAAGATGGTGAAGAAGAAGAAGAAGAAGAAGAAGAAGAAAAAGAAGATGAAAAAAAAGAATAATAAGAAGAAGAAAAAGTAAAAGAAGATGAGGAAGAAGAAGATGAAGAAAAACATGAAAAAGAAGAAGAAGAAGAAGAAGAGGAAGGGGAAGAAGAAAAAGACGAAAAAGAAGAAGCAGTAGAAGAAGAAGAAGAATAAGAAGAAGAAGAAGAAGTGGAAGAAGAGGAACAAGATGAAGAAGTAAGAGAAGAAGGGGAATGGGGAGAAGAACAAGTAGAAGA
>JAIUJO010000333.1:530605-533105 GCA_023846275.1 Vanilla planifolia
AAGAACAAGAAGAAGAAAAAGAAGTAAAAGAAGAAGATGAAGAAGAAGAAAAGGAACAAGAGGAATAAGAAGAAGATGATGATGATGAATAAGAAGAAGATGTAGATCAAGAAAAAGAATAAGTAGTTGTAGTAGTACTAGAAGAAGAAGAAAAACAAGAGAAGAAGAAGAAGAAGAAGAAGCAGAGGATGAAGAGGAAGAAGAATAAGAAGAAGAAGAAGAAGAAGTTGATGAAAAGGAAGAAGAGGACAAGAAGACGAAGATGAGGAAGAAGAAGAATAAGTTGTAGTGAAAGAAGAAGGATAAGAAAAGAAGAAGAAGAAGAAGAAGGAGAAGAGGAAGAAGAAGAATAATAAATAGTAGTAGTAGAGGAAGAAGAAGAAGAAGATGATGATGAAGAAAAAGAAGAATAATAATAATAATTATAGTAAGTAGAAGAATGTGAATAAGAAGAAGAAGAAGATAAAGAAGAAGAAGAAGAAGAAGTAGAAAAGGAAGATGAGCAATTAGAAGATGAAGAAGAAGATGAAAAAGAAGAAGGGAAGTAAAAGAGGAAGTCACAGAAGAAGAAGAAGAAGGTGAAGAAGAAGAAGAAGAAGAAGAAGAAGAAGAAATAGAACCTAAACAAGAACTCGAAGAAGAAGTAATAAGAAGAAGAAGAAGAAAAAGTAGAATTAGGAGAAGGAGAAGGAAAAGATGATGAAGTAGAACAAGAAGTAGTAGTAATAGTTGTAGTAGTAGAAGAAGAACAATAAAAAAAAGTATGACAAGAAGAAGATAAAGAAGGAAAAGAAGAAGAAGAAGAGGAAGGAGAAGAAGGAGGAGGAAGAGGAGGAGGAGAAGAAGAAGAAGAAGAAGAAGAAGAAGAAGTAAGACAAAGAAGAAGAAGTAGAAGAAGAAGAAGATGAAGAAGAAGAAAAGAAAGATGAAGAAGAATAAGATAAAGTAGGAGAAGAAGAAGAAAAAGTAGTAGTAGAAGAAGAAAAATATGATAATGAAGAAGAGGAAAAAAAGAATAATAATAATAAGAAGAATAATAAGAAGAAGAATACGAATAAGAAGAAGAAGAGGACGAATTAGTAGTAGTATTAGTAGAAGAAGAAGGAGAAGAAGAAAAGGAAGAAGAAGAAGAAGAAGAAGAAAAAGAAGAAGAAGATTATGATGATGATGATGATGATGATGATTAAGAAGTAAGAGGACAAAGAAGGGGAAGAGGAATAAAAAGAAGAAGATGAAAAGGAAGAAGAGGAGTAGAAGAAAAAGAAGAAGGAGAAAAAGAAGAAGAAGAAGAAGTAGAAGAATAAGAATAAGAATAAGAAGAAGAAAAAGAAGAAGTAATAGAAGAAGAAGAAGTGGAAGAAGAAGAAGAAGAAGAAGATGAAGAAGATGAAGAAGAAGAAGAAAAAGAAGAAGTAGAGGAAGAAGAAGAAGAAGAAAAAGAATAAGAAAAAAGAAGAAGAGTTAGAGGAAAAAATGATTAAGAGGAAGATGAAGAAGAAGAAGAATAAACAGTAGAAGAAAAGGAAGAAGAAGAAAAAGAACAAGTAGAAGAAGAAGAAGTAGAAAAAGCGATGAAGAAGAGGAAGAAGTTGAAGAAAAAGCGATGAAGAAGAGGAAGAAGAAGTTGAAGAAAAAAGGGGAAGAAGAAGAAGAAGAAGAAGAAGTGGAAGAAGATGAAGAAGAAGAAGAAGACATAAATGGAGAAGACGAAGGAGAAGAAGAAGAAGATGAAGATAATGATGAAGAAGAAACACGGGAAGAAGAAGTAGAAAAAGAAGAAGAAGAAGAAGAAGGAGAAGATGTGGAGGAAGAAGAAAAAGAAGAAGAAGATTATAATTATGACAATGATGATGATGAACAAGAATAAGAATTGGAAGCAAAATTTTTAGAAGAAGAAGAAGAAGAAAAAGAAGAAGTAAAAAAGTTGAAGTAATGGAAGAAAAAGAAGGAGAACTAGAAGAAGAGAAAGAAGAAGAAAATGAACAAGCAGAAGAAGGTGATGAATTAGAAAAATATGGTGAACGTAGAGAAGAAGAAGAACCCAAAGAAGAAAAGAAAGAAGAAGAAGAAGAAGAAGAAGAAGAAGTTGATAGAGAAGTAGGAGAAGCAAGAAGAAGAAAAACAAAAAGAAGAGGAAGTAGAAGAAGAAGAAAAATAAGAAGATGAACAGAAGAAGAGGAAGAGACAGAGGAAGAAAAAGAAGATGAAGAAGAAGAAGCTGAACATAAAGAAGAAGAAGAAGAAGTCAAAGAAGAAGAAGAGAAAGAAAGAAGAAGAAGAGGAAGACGAAAAAGAAGAAGAAGATGAAGTAGAAGAAGAGAAGAAGAAAATGAAAAAGAAAAAGAAAGACAAGAAAATGACGAATAAGAAGAAGAAGATGAAAATGAAGTTAAAGAAGAAGAAGAAGATGCTGAAGAAGAAGAAGAGGAAGAAGAAGAAGATGAATAACAACAAGAAGAAGAAAATGAAGAAGAAGAAGAAGAAGACGAAGAAGAACATG
>JAIUJO010000334.1:0-20000 GCA_023846275.1 Vanilla planifolia
GAAGAAGCATAAGAAGAAGAAGCAGGAGAAGAAGAAAGAGCCAAAGAAGAGGAAGAAGAAGAACACGAAGAAGAAGAAGAAGAAGAAGAATAAGAAGTACAAGAAGAAGTGGAAGCAAAAGAAGAAAAGAGAAGGAAGAAGAAGAAGAATTAGAAGAAGAAGTAAAAGAAGAGGTAGAAGAAGAAGAGTAAGAAGAAGAAGAAGTAGAAGAAGAAGAGGAAGAAGAAGAATAAGATGATGAAGAAGAAGATGAAGTAGAAGAAGAAGAAGAAGAAGAAGAAGAAGAAGAGAAGAAGAAGAAGAAGAAGAAGAAGAAGAGGAACAAGAAGAGGAGGAAGAAGAAGAAGAAGAAGAAGAAGAAGAATAAGAAGTATAAGAAGAAGTGGAAGAAGAAGAAGAAAAGAGAAGGAATAAGAAGAAGAAGAATTAGAAGAAGTAAAAGAAGAGGTAAAAGAAGAAGAGTAAGAAGAAGAAGAAGTAGAAGAAGATAAAGAAGAAGAAGAAGAAGAAGAAGAAGCACAAGGCAAAGAAAAAGTAGACAAAGATGAAGAAGTAGAATAAAAAGAAGAAGTAGAAGAAGAAGAAGAAAAAGAAGTAGAAGTAGAAGAAGAAAAAGAAGAAGAAGAAGATGATGATGAAGTGGAAGAACCAGAAAAAGTGGAGGTGGGGTGGAGGAAGAAGAAAAGTAGAAGAAGAAGAAGAACATGAGGAAGAAGAACCAGAAGGAGAAGAAGAACATGAAGAAGCGGATGAGGAAGAAGAAGAGGAGGAAGAAGAAGAAGAAGAGGAAGAAGTAGAATAAAAGGAAGGAGAAGAAGAAGATGAAAAAGAAGAAGAAGAAGAAGAATAAGAAGGCAACAAAGTAGAACAAGAAGAAGAAGAAAAAGATGAGGAAGATGGAGGAGGAGCTAAAGAAGATGTTGTTATACCCAGTAAAAAGTTTTATGTTAATCTTTAATGAATTAATTTTTGGCTTAGATGATTTCAGATCGACAGTAGGATGAGCCAGGAGCTCAATCAGAGGCTATTGGAATTTCTGAAATTTCTAGGGATTTTTCGGAGCACCGAGGTGAATTTTAAGAAATTTTCCCTGTTTAATTAGATTTATTGGATTTTTAGAAATTCGAAAATCCATTTAAATTAAACCGGAAATTTGTTTTTACCGTGTGTGAACCAGACCGGAACGGTTCAGCGGAGGCGGAGACGGTTCGCCGAGTGAGTTTGCGCGTGCGTTCTGATAAGCGGATCGGACGGTCGTGATCGACGGTTGGGATTGAACCGGCTGATCGGGTGCTTACCGTGTCGAAAGCGTGTCAACGGCGCGTAATGGGTTTCACCGTGTCGGCCAGAAATATAAAACCCTCGCGAAACGATTAGGGTTCGTTCGGCCGACCGATAGAGAGAGTTTTTCCGGCGTACGGCGCGTGATTCCGGCGGCCTGGCAAGGGGCTTTTTTTGCCTGGAGATTCACGGGAACGAGGAGAGTCAATTCGTACCGGATTCGTTCGGCGAGGAGCTGCGGCGAGCTGCGGACGAAGTTCACCGTCGCCGGCGTCGTTGAGGTAGGAAATTCAGTTTAAATTAGTGATTTAGTAGAAAATTAAAAGCATGAAATACTTTGCTTAATGAAAACAAGCATGTGGATGAAAATCGGATCTAATTGAATGCTAATTTGTGTCTTTTGCAAATTTCGGAATTCCTGGAAAAATTCCCATTTCGCCGAAAAAAATTTATTAATGCTTAGGAGCATGTTAGGAAATTGTTCTCCTTGTTCGCAGTCGCCGGAAATCGACGGAAGGATCGTATTGGTCGGCGATGGCGGCGGCTAGGGTTTCGCGGGCGCCGGGCGGAGGAAGGAGATGGATTAGGATTTAGTTAATTAGTTAATAATTAATCGTAAATTAATTAATAAACAATTATTAACTTAAATTGGTGCGGATGAGAGAGAAGCAGAAGGATTTATAATTCGGAAATTAATTCCGAATTTTCGGAAATGATTTATTTAATTTTAATGCGGCGCAGAAGAGGAAAGACGGGAGGAATTAAATTCAGAAATTTATCCCGAATTTTTGGGAAAAAGAAAATGCAGAATATTTAATTCGGAAATTAATTCGAATTTTGGAAATAAGATATATGAGGAATTAAACTCGGAAACTATTCCGAATTTCGAAAAAATGGATAAAGACGGAAATTGATGACGGAATTTAAAAATTTCCTGAAGTGGGGAAAAATGTTATCAGTGATGACAGTACAGCTGGAAACAGTCAGACAGAAGTATGGTACATGGATGCTACCAGAACAGTCAGTAATTGACAGTTGTGTTGCCTTGATGGCAACGGCATGGATTGAGTCAGTTTATTCAGTGTTGGCATATTTTATGGATTGGCATACTGGACCGGACTACTATAGACCCTATATGATGTTTTAGGGTAGTTGTGGTAGGTAACTGTGCGGTTCAGACTTAGCTTCCACAGTATACATGTGACTGGTATGCGCCTTGTTGTACCTGGATACATGTTGCCGGATCTTGGAGTTAGAGATTGGCAATGATTGTAGGGGCGTGAGCTTCTATGGAAGTTGTTGGTAGAGGACTCTTTGGGACGGTGGCTGAGTCGATCTCTCCTGGTCCATGTGTGTAGGCCTGCGCGCCTGAGGGTGGCAGGGGTGTCTCGCAGTGGCTAGCCAAGTGTGTAGGCCTGCGCGCCTTAGGGTGGCAGGGGTGTCTCACGTTGGCTAGAGATTTTGTGACTGGATCTGTCTATAGTCTCCAGGAGATTGATTGACGAGAGACGCTGCGGTGTCGGGTGCTTAGGCGCCATGCGTGTTTCGAGATGGGCGTTCCCACTGGCATGCTACCTGGAAGCCCAGAGGAGAGCTACTCTGGTGTGACTAGGGGTGACTGTGGTTGGTCGGAGTCTGGGACTGAGAGTGCCTATCCACCATACATTGTTATGCTGTATTCTTATATTTTTGCTATTATCCTTCTCTTGCATGTGAGTTTTACTAGCTGTCTTTCCTACTGGGCGTAGCTCATTCCTGTATTATATATTTTCAGTGGCTCGACAGACTTGACACTACCAGATTAGGTAGGATCGTGGTCAGCAGGATTGTAGAGGATATCTGACTTGTGATTGTCTGAGATATTCTGGTTAGTTGATTGTTGCTGTTGGATGTATTTAATG
Organism: Vanilla planifolia; assembly: GCA_023846275.1. Taxonomy (NCBI): domain Eukaryota; kingdom Viridiplantae; phylum Streptophyta; class Magnoliopsida; order Asparagales; family Orchidaceae; genus Vanilla; species Vanilla planifolia. The sequence continues at coordinate 3,183 of JAIUJO010000334.1, forward strand.
AGATTGTTATTCTCATATGTCATGTAATATGTGAGGGAAATTCTGACTTATGTTTCTGGTTGGATAACATTGCACTTGTTGGACTTGGATCTTATTCTTGTAATGTAGTTTCATTCACTGTTTTATTTTATTGTCTTGGAGTATGGTGTGTGGAGTGCCATATTTTATCTGAGGATGTTATATATCTTTTTGTTTGATGGTGAGGTCATTACATGACTATGGAACTTAACCATGGGGGTTCAGACTTCTAATAGACCGGTTCTCCTACCCGTAGGGGTTAGGAGTATTGGGTCTAGTAGGAGTAACATTGCGCGAGTCCATCTGTTAATTCAGGAGTCATGAACCTGATTTGACGGTGTACCCGGGAGATGGGATCCACATTGTTAAGGGAAGTAGGTGTGTAATGATGTGTTATATCCTATGTTTTCGTAGGCTACTCAGGTTGGTATGGGACGATCTGAGCTGTCTATATAAAAAAAAAAAATTGTATGCCAAAAATCAGCCTAGGAAAAAATGGGGTGTAACAGGAGTGGTATCAGAGCCCTAGGTTAAGATAGTGGGGCTAGACATATCAGAGCCCTAGGTGAGATAGCGGGGCTAGACATGTATAGGAGTTCAACCCAAGGTGGGGAGAACTGTTGATTCTTTTGTTTACTATAGTAGTCCATATGCCAATTGCCAAATGACGACTCTAATGCCAGATTAGTTGCTTTGACAGTATGGCTGGTACCAGGAGACTTTCCGCTCGTGGAGCAGCTAGAGGCAGACCTGTATCTACTACTCCTACCCCGGTGACGAGCCCAGCATTGCCAGTTGAGCCAGCCGTGGATCGTTGGATCGATGCCTTCATGCGGTTGCGTCCGCGGAGCTTCAGTGGGTCGGCTGACCCAGCGGTGGCTGATGACTGGATGGCTCATATGCTTGAGCTGTTTGATGCCTTGGGATGTCCACTTGGCAGGAGGGTAGTACTTGCTGCTCTAGTATTGGAGGGAGAGGCTGCTACCTGGTGGAGAGGCCAGCGGCGCGCCATGTATGGGGAGGCCCAGAACAGCGAGATAGCATGGGAAGACTTTGTTGAGGCATTCAGGGAGTGCTACATTCCGGCTTCTACTATGTCTCAGTTCAGGAGGGAACTTATACACCTCAGGCAGGGCCAGATGTCAGTGAACGATTACTTATCGAGATTCACTTATCTGGCGAGGTACGCCGCAGAGCTGGTACCTTCTGAGGAGCGCAGATGTGAGATGTTCCTGGAGGGACTTCGTCCTATGCTGCAGCGCCAGCTAGTTGTGAGTCGGTTTGCCAGGTTTCGTGACTTGGTGGAGGCTGCGAGATCCGTTGAGCTTATTGACACCCGGATGGAGGCCCAGGGAGAGACTCACAACAAGAGGAAGGAATTCAGAAATGTCCAACAAAACAAAAAGGACAAGAGACACAGAGATCACTGTGGTACTCAGGAGGGCGTGGTCCAGCCACGACCTATCTCTGAGAGACCAGGGCAGCAGACAGGTACCCGGACTGGGGGGATTATCTGCTACCATTGTCGACAGCCCGGACACAAGAAGTGCGACTGCCCAGAGTTGAAGAAACAGAGGATCATAGGACCGGTTGGTTCATCTGGGGGACAGCCCAGAGTGTTTGCACTGACTCGGCAGCAGGCTTCAGAGTCACCAGAGGTGATCACAGGTATGCTTTATTTTGGCAACGTGCAGTGCATGACTTTGTTTGATACTGGTGCATCTCATTCTTTTGTTGCTGAGAGGATCTGGAATCAGACATCAGGATCCAAGGGTTACTTGAAGGAACCCTTATTGGTTAGGCTTCCTGATGGGAAAGAGATTCCCACTGTTCAGAAGATTGACGGATCTATTCAGATTAGTGGACACGAGTTCGTGACAGAGTTGATATGTGTGCCACTAGCAGAGTTCGACATCATTTTGGGAATGGATTGGTTGTGCTACCATGCAGTGGTGCTGGATTGTTGGGAGAAGAAGGTCAGGATCAGAGTGCCTGGTTCGGGGGATGTGATATACTTTGGTCTGAACAGGCAGATTCCCCTAATCTCAGTTCTTCAGGCGGAGAGGTTAGTAAGTAAGGGTTGTACTGGTTGGTTGGCCTATGTGACCGATAGCCAAGCCACCACCCTATGTCAGATATTCCAGTGGTGAGAGACTTTCCTATGGTTTTTCCAGAGGAGCTGCCTGGACTTCCACCAGCTAGGGAAGTGGAGTTTTCGATTGATTTGGAGGTAGGAGTAGCTCCTATTGCATAGAGCTCCTTACAGGATGGCTCCAGCCGAGCTAGCAGAGTTGAAGACTCAATTACAGGACTTATTAGACAAGGGACTCATACGCCCCAGTTGTTCACCTTGGGGTGCCCCTGTCTTATTCGTCAAGAAGAAAGATGGTAGTATGAGGCTTGTGTGTGGATTATAGGGAATTGAATAAGGTTACTATTCGTAACCGATACCCGTTACCACGCATCGATGATTTGTTGGATCAGCTTCAGGGAGCAACTGTGTTCTCCAAGATTGATTTACGCTCGGGTTATCACCAGATCCGGATTAGAGATTCTGATGTACCCAAAACAGCATTCCGTACTAGATATGGGCATTACGAGTTCACAGTGTTACCTTTTGGATTGACTAATGCTCCAGCAGTATTTATGAACCTGATGCATCGAGTGTTTTCATGCCTTTCTGGATCGGTTTGTGATCATCTTTATAGATGATATATTGATTTATTCCAGAGATAGGGAAACTCATGCAGATCAGTTGAGGACTGTGCTTACAGTGTTGCGGGAGAATGAGCTGTATGCAAAATTCTCCAAGTGTTCCTTTTGGCTGGACTCAGTAGCATTCTTGGGACACATTGTCAGTGCAGAGGGCGTGGCTGTTGATCCTAGCAAGATACGAGCTATTATTGATTGGAAACGGCCATCTTCTGTCACTGAGATCCGGAGTTTCCTTGGTTTGGCTGGATACTATAGGAAATTTGTTCCTCACTTTTCTAGACTGGCCGCTCCACTAACACAGTTGACCCCGAAAGGGAAAATCTTTTGAGTGGTCAGAGAGTTGTGAGAACAGTTTCCTAGAGCTGAAGCAGAAGCTTAGCACCGCTCCAGTATTGATGTTACCTACACAGGAGAAGCCGTATCAGATGTATACTGATGCTTCACATATAGGCTTGGGAGCCGTACTGATGCAGGATAGTAGAGTCATAGCATATGCTTCGAGGCAACTGAAGGATCATGAGAAGAATTATCCCACTCATGATTTGGAGTTAGCTGCTGTCATTTTTGCCTTGAAGATATGGAGACATTATTTGTACGGAGTTCCTGTAGATTGTTTCTCCGACCACAAGAGTCTTAAGTATCTGTTCACTCAGAAGGAACTGAACTTGAGGCAGAGGAGGTGGTTGGAACTGATAAAAGATTACGAACTGACAATAAACTACTGCGAGGGAAAGGCTAATCCAGTGGCTGATGCCTTGAGCAGACACGCAGTTGTGCATACTGTGATAGCTTGCGACTCTATAGCAGACTTGGATTGGGATGTTGAGAGATGTCAGGAACAGTTGTCTGTTCAGAGACTGGCTCACAGACTCAGTTCGTTGACTATTCGGGCTGACCTGGTTATCTGAGATGCGTGATCTTCAGCTTTGTGATGAAGAGCTGAAGGAGAAGTTAGAGTTGGCATCGCAGGGATTGGGAGGAGACTTTGCTCTCAGAGACGACATTTTGACTTTCAGGGGTCGCTGGTGTGTGCCATCACATCAGGAGTTTAGGGAGAGGATCCTTCGAGAGGCTCATTATGGAACTTTGGCTATGCACCCTGGAGAAGTCAAGATGTACAGGAATTTGAGGAGTGTTTTCTGGTGGAGAGGTTTGAAGGCAGATGTTGCTGCTTTTGTTAAGAAGTGCCTTACATGTCAGCAAGTTAAGGCCGAGCACCAGAGACCTGTAGGATTGTTGTAGAGATTGCCGATTCCGGAGTGGAAATGGGATGACATCACTATGGACTTTGTAACTGGTCTTCCTCGTACCAGACAAGGTTTTGACGCCATTTGGGTCCTCGTGGATCGATTGACCAAGTCAGCCCATTTCTTATCAATTAAGAAGACGGATTCAGCGGCACAATTGGCAGAGGTATATATTCAGCAGATTGTCAGATTGCATGGAATTCCCCGATCTATTATTTCTGACAGAGACGCCAAGTTCACATCACAGTTTTGGAGGAGCTTACACGCTGCCATGGGTATACAGTTGAAGTTCAGTACTGCTTATCATCCTCAGACAGATGGACAGTCTGAGCGGACTATTCGGACCTTGGAGGATTTGCTACGCTTGAGCGTACAAACTTACTCAACAGATTGGGCCAGACGGTTACCCTTGGTAGAGATTGTGTACAATAACAGCTTCCAGGCGTCGATTGGTATGGCACCTTACGAGGCATTGTATGGGCGTAGGTGCAGATCCCCTCTTTGTTGGGAGGAGGGTGATTCCATGAGGGTGTGGGGACCTCAGATTGTGCAGGAGACCACAGCTGAAGTCAAGTTATTGCAAGACAGATTACGTATTGTGCAAGATCGCCAAACGAAATATTATGATCCTAAGCACAGAGCTGTTGAGTTTTCTGTGGGAGATAGGGTATTCCTGAAGATCAATCCTATGCGAGGTCTATTCCGGTTCGGGAAGCCTTCTAAGCTTCGACCTCGTTACATTGGACCCCTATCCTATTCTAGAGAGGATTGGTGAAGTGGCTTACAGGTTGGCACTTCCTAAACATCTGATTGGGATTCACAATGTGTTTCATGTTTCGAATCTCAAGAGATATGTGCCAGATCCTTCTCATTGTATCAGCGATGATCTTCCTGGTTTGCAAGTGACACCAGATTCTTCTTATATGGAACTACCAGTTCGCATCCTCGAGGAGAGCAGCAGACAGCTGAGGAACAGGTCGTTTCCTATGGTCAAGGTTCTGTGGAATAGACATGACGAAAGGGAGGCAACCTGGGAGCTAGAGCAGGATGTTGCGGAGAAGTGGCCGGAACTTCTTGCTGAATTTCGAGGGCGAAATTCCTGATAAGGTGGGGAGATTGTTATACCCAGTAAAAAGTTTTATGTTAATCTTTAATGAATTAATTTTTGGCTTGGATGATTTCAGATCGACAGTAGGATGAGCCAGGAGCTCAATCAGAGGCTATTGGAATTTCTGAAATTTCTAGGGATTTTTCGGAGCACCGAGGTGAATTTTAAGAAATTTTCCCTGTTTAATTAGATTTATTGGATTTTTAGAAATTCGAAAATCCATTTAAATTAAACCGGAAATTGGTTTTTACCGTGCGTGAACCGGACCGGAACGGTTCAGCGGAGGCGGAGACGGTTCGCCTGTGAGTTTGCGCGTGCGTTCTGATAAGCGGATCGGACGGTCGTGATCGACGGTTGGGATTGAACCGGCTGATCGGGTGCTTACCGTGTCGAAAGCGTGTCAACGGCGCGTAATGGGTTTCACCGTGTCGGCCAGAAATATAAAACCCTCGCGAAACGATTAGGGTTCGTTCGGCCGACCGATAGAGAGAGTTTTTCCGACGTACGGCGCGTGATTCCGGCGGCCTGGCAAGGGGCTTTTTGTGCCTGGAGATTCACGGGAACGAGGAGAGTCAATTCGTACCGGATTCGTTCGGCGAGGAGCTGCGGCGAGCTGCGGACGAAGTTCACCGTCGCCGGCGTCGTTGAGGTAGGAAATTCAGTTTAAATTAGTGATTTAGTAGAAAATTAAAAGCATGAAATACTTTGCTTAATGAAAACAAGCATGTGGATGAAAATCGGATCTAATTGAATGCTAATTTGTGTCTTTTGCAAATTTCGGAATTCCTGGAAAAATTCCCATTTCGCCGAAAAAAATTTATTAATGCTTAGGAGCATGTTAGGAAATTGTTCTCCTTGTTCGCAGTCGCCGAAAATCGACGGAAGGATCGTATTGGTCGGCGGATGGCGGCGGCTAGGGTTTCGTGGGCGCCGGGCGGAGGAAGGAGATGGATTAGGATTTAGTTAATTAGTTAATAATTAATCGTAAATTAATTAATAAACAATTATTAACTTAAATTGGTGCGGATGAGAGAGAACCGGAAGGATTTATAATTCGGAAATTAATTCCGAATTTTCGGAAATGATTTATTTAATTTTAATGCGGCGCGGAAGAGGAAAGACGGGAGGAATTAAATTCGGAAATTTATCCCGAATTTTTGGGAAAAAGAAAATGCAGAATATTTAATTCGGAAATTAATTCGAATTTTGGAAATAAGATATATGAGGAATTAAACTCGGAAACTATTCCAAATTTCGAAAAAATGGATAAAGACGGAAATTGATGACGGAATTTAAAAATTTCCTGAAGTGGGGAAAAATGTTATCAGTGATGACAGTACAGCTGGAAACAGTCAGACAGAAGTATGGTACATGGATGCTACCAGAACAGTCAGTAATTGACAGTTGTGTTGCCTTGATGGCAACGGCATGGATTGAGTCAGTTTATTCAGTGTTGGCATATTTTATGGATTGGCATACTGGACCGGACTACTATAGACCCTATATGATGTTTTAGGGTAGTTGTGGTAGGTAACTGTGCGGTTCAGACTTAGCTTCCACAGTATATATGTGACTGGTATGCGCCTTGTTGTACCTGGATACATGTTGCCGGATCTTGGAGTTAGAGATTGGCAATGACTGTAGGGGCGTGAGCTTCTATGGAAGTTGTTGGTAGAGGACTCTTTGGGACGGTGGCTGAGTCGATATCTCCTGGTCCATGTGTGTAGGCCTGCGCGCCTGAGGGTGGCAGGGGTGTCTCGCAGTGGCTAGCCAAGTGTGTAGGCCTGCGCGCCTTAGGGTGGCAGGGGTGTCTCACGTTGGCTAGAGATTTTGTGACTGGATCTGTCTATAGTCTCCAGGAGATTGATTGACGAGAGACGCTGCGGTGTCGGGTGCTTAGGCGCCATGCGTGTTTCGAGATGGGCGTTCCCACTGGCATGCTACCTGGAAGCCCAGAGGAGAGCTACTCTGGTGTGACTAGGGGTGACTGTGGTTGGTCGGAGTCTGGGACTGAGAGTGCCTATCCACCATACATTGTTATGCTGTATTCTTATATTTTTGCTATTATCCTTCTCTTGCATGTGAGTTTTACTAGCTGTCTTTCCTACTGGGCGTAGCTCATTCCTGTATTATATATTTTCAGTGGCTCGACAGACTTGACACTACCAGATTAGGTAGGATCGTGGTCAGCAGGATTGTAGAGGATATCTGACTTGTGATTGTCTGAGATATTCTGGTTAGTTGATTGTTGCTGTTGGATGTATTTAATGAGATTGTTATTCTCATATGTCATGTAATATGTGAGGGAAATTCTGACTTATGTTTCTGGTTGGATAACATTGCACTTGTTGGACTTGGATCTTATTCTTGTAATGTAGTTTCATTCACTGTTTTATTTTATTGTCTTGGAGTATGGTGTGTGGAGTGCCATATTTTATCTGAGGATGTTATATATCTTTTTGTTTGATGGTGAGGTCATTACATGACTATGGAACTTAACCATGGGGGTTCAGACTTCTAATAGACCGGTTCTCCTACCCGTAGGGGTTAGGAGTATTGGGTCTAGTAGGAGTAACATTGCGCGAGTCCATCTGTTAATTCAGGAGTCATGAACCTGATTTGACGGTGTACCCGGGAGATGGGATCCACATTGTTAAGGGAAGTAGGTGTGTAATGATGTGTTATATCCTATGTTTTCGTAGGCTACTCAGGTTGGTATGGGACGATCTGAGCTGTCTATATAAAAAAAAAAATTGTATGCCAAAAATCAGCCTAGGAAAAAATGGGGTGTAACAGGAGTGGTATCAGAGCCCTAGGTTAAGATAGTGGGGCTAGACATATCAGAGCCCTAGGTGAGATAGCGGGGCTAGACATGTATAGGAGTTCAACCCAAGGTGGGGAGAACTGTTGATTCTTTTGTTTACTATAGTAGTCCATATGCCAATTGCCAAATGACGACTCTAATGCCAGATTAGTTGCTTTGACAGTATGGCTGGTACCAGGAGACTTTCCGCTCGTGGAGCAGCTAGAGGCAGACCTGTATCTACTACTCCTACCCCGGTGACGAGCCCAGCATTGCCAGTTGAGCCAGCCGTGGATCGTTGGATCGATGCCTTCATGCGGTTGCGTCCGCGGAGCTTCAGTGGGTCGGCTGACCCAGCGGTGGCTGATGACTGGATGGCTCATATGCTTGAGCTGTTTGATGCCTTGGGATGTCCACTTGGCAGGAGGGTAGTACTTGCTGCTCTAGTATTGGAGGGAGAGGCTGCTACCTGGTGGAGAGGCCAGCGGCGCGCCATGTATGGGGAGGCCCAGAACAGCGAGATAGCATGGGAAGACTTTGTTGAGGCATTCAGGGAGTGCTACATTCCGGCTTCTGCTATGTCTCAGTTCAGGAGGGAACTTATACACCTCAGGCAGGGCCAGATGTCAGTGAACGATTACTTATCGAGATTCACTTATCTGGCGAGGTACGCCGCAGAGCTGGTACCTTCTGAGGAGCGCAGATGTGAGATGTTCCTGGAGGGACTTCGTCCTATGCTGCAGCGCCAGCTAGTTGTGAGTCGGTTTGCCAGGTTTCGTGACTTGGTGGAGGCTGCGAGATCCGTTGAGCTTATTGACACCCGGATGGAGGCCCAGGGAGAGACTCACAACAAGAGGAAGGAATTCAGAAATGTCCAACAAAACAAAAAGGACAAGAGACACAGAGATCACTGTGGTACTCAGGAGGGCGTGGTCCAGCCACGACCTATCTCTGAGAGACCAGGGCAGCAGACAGGTACCCGGACTGGGGGGATTATCTGCTACCATTGTCGACAGCCCGGACACAAGAAGTGCGACTGCCCAGAGTTGAAGAAACAGAGGATCATAGGACCGGTTGGTTCATCTGGGGGACAGCCCAGAGTGTTTGCACTGACTCGGCAGCAGGCTTCAGAGTCACCAGAGGTGATCACAGGTATGCTTTATTTTGGCAACGTGTAGTGCATGACTTTGTTTGATACTGGTGCATCTCATTCTTTTGTTGCTGAGAGGATCTGGAATCAGACATCAGGATCCAAGGGTTACTTGAAGGAACCCTTATTGGTTAGGCTTCCTGATGGGAAAGAGATTCCCACTGTTCAGAAGATTGACGGATCTATTCAGATTAGTGGACACGAGTTCGTGACAGAGTTGATATGTGTGCCACTAGCAGAGTTCGACATCATTTTGGGAATGGATTGGTTGTGCTACCATGCAGTGGTGCTGGATTGTTGGGAGAAGAAGGTCAGGATCAGAGTGCCTGGTTCGGGGGATGTGATATACTTTGGTCTGAACAGGCAGATTCCCCTGATCTCAGTTCTTCAGGCGGAGAGGTTAGTAAGTAAGGGTTGTACTGGTTGGTTGGCCTATGTGACCGATAGCCAAGCCACCACTACCCCTATGTCAGATATTCCAGTGGTGAGAGACTTTCCTATGGTTTTTCCAGAGGAGCTGCCTGGACTTCCACCAGCTAGGGAAGTGGAGTTTTCGATTGATTTGGAGGTAGGAGTAGCTCCTATTGCTAGAGCTCCTTACAGGATGGCTCCAGCCGAGCTAGCAGAGTTGAAGACTCAATTACAGGACTTATTAGACAAGGGACTCATACGCCCCAGTTGTTCACCTTGGGGTGCCCCTGTCTTATTCGTCAAGAAGAAAGATGGTAGTATGAGGCTGTGTGTGGATTATAGGGAATTGAATAAGGTTACTATTCGTAACCGATACCCGTTACCACGCATCGATGATTTGTTGGATCAGCTTCAGGGAGCAACTGTGTTCTCCAAGATTGATTTACGCTCGGGTTATCACCAGATCCGGATTAGAGATTCTGATGTACCCAAAACAGCATTCCGTACTAGATATGGGCATTACGAGTTCACAGTGTTACCTTTTGGATTGACTAATGCTCCAGCAGTATTTATGAACCTGATGCATCGAGTGTTTCATGCCTTTCTGGATCGGTTTGTGATCATCTTTATAGATGATATATTGATTTATTCCAGAGATAGGGAAACTCATGCAGATCAGTTGAGGACTGTGCTTACAGTGTTGCGGGAGAATGAGCTGTATGCAAAATTCTCCAAGTGTTCCTTTTGGCTGGACTCAGTAGCATTCTTGGGACACATTGTCAGTGCAGAGGGCGTGGCTGTTGATCCTAGCAAGATACGAGCTATTATTGATTGGAAACGGCCATCTTCTGTCACTGAGATCCGGAGTTTCCTTGGTTTGGCTGGATACTATAGGAAATTTGTTCCTCACTTTTCTAGACTGGCCGCTCCACTAACACAGTTGACCCGAAAGGGAAAATCTTTTGAGTGGTCAGAGAGTTGTGAGAACAGTTTCCTAGAGCTGAAGCAGAAGCTTAGCACCGCTCCAGTATTGATGTTACCTACACAGGAGAAGCCGTATCAGATGTATACTGATGCTTCACATATAGGCTTGGGAGCCGTACTGATGCAGGATAGTAGAGTCATAGCATATGCTTCGAGGCAACTGAAGGATCATGAGAAGAATTATCCCACTCATGATTTGGAGTTAGCTGCTGTCATTTTTGCCTTGAAGATATGGAGACATTATTTGTACGGAGTTCCTGTAGATTGTTTCTCCGACCACAAGAGTCTTAAGTATCTGTTCACTCAGAAGGAACTGAACTTGAGGCAGAGGAGGTGGTTGGAACTGATAAAAGATTACGAACTGACAATAAACTACTGCGAGGGAAAGGCTAATCCAGTGGCTGATGCCTTGAGCAGACACGCAGTTGTGCATACTGTGATAGCTTGCGACTCTATAGCAGACTTGGATTGGGATGTTGAGAGATGTCAGGAACAGTTGTCTGTTCAGAGACTGGCTCACAGACTCAGTTCGTTGACTATTCGGGCTGACTGGTTATCTGAGATGCGTGATCTTCAGCTTTGTGATGAAGAGCTGAAGGAGAAGTTAGAGTTGGCATCGCAGGGATTGGGAGGAGACTTTGCTCTCAGAGACGACATTTTGACTTTCAGGGGTCGCTGGTGTGTGCCATCACATCAGGAGTTTAGGGAGAGGATCCTTCGAGAGGCTCATTATGGAACTTTGGCTATGCACCCTGGAGAAGTCAAGATGTACAGGAATTTGAGGAGTGTTTTCTGGTGGAGAGGTTTGAAGGCAAATGTTGCTGCTTTTGTTAAGAAGTGCCTTACATGTCAGCAAGTTAAGGCCGAGCACCAGAGACCTGTAGGATTGTTGTAGAGATTGCCGATTCCGGAGTGGAAATGGGATGACATCACTATGGACTTTGTAACTGGTCTTCCTCGTACCAGACAAGGTTTTGACGCCATTTGGGTCCTCGTGGATCGATTGACCAAGTCAGCCCATTTCTTATCAATTAAGAAGACGGATTCAGCGGCACAATTGGCAGAGGTATATATTCAGCAGATTGTCAGATTGCATGGAATTCCCCGATCTATTATTTCTGACAGAGACGCCAAGTTCACATCACAGTTTTGGAGGAGCTTACACGCTGCCATGGGTATACAGTTGAAGTTCAGTACTGCTTATCATCCTCAGACAGATGGACAGTCTGAGCGGACTATTCGGACCTTGGAGGATTTGCTACGCTTGAGCGTACAAACTTACTCAACAGATTGGGCCAGACGGTTACCCTTGGTAGAGATTGTGTACAATAACAGCTTCCAGGCGTCGATTGGTATGGCACCTTACGAGGCATTGTATGGGCGTAGGTGCAGATCCCCTCTTTGTTGGGAGGAGGGTGATTCCATGAGGGTGTGGGGACCTCAGATTGTGCAGGAGACCACAGCTGAAGTCAAGTTATTGCAAGACAGATTACGTATTGTGCAAGATCGCCAAACGAAATATTATGATCCTAAGCACAGAGCTGTTGAGTTTTCTGTGGGAGATAGGGTATTCCTGAAGATCAATCCTATGCGAGGTCTATTCCGGTTCGGGAAGCCTTCTAAGCTTCGACCTCGTTACATTGGACCCTATCCTATTCTAGAGAGGATTGGTGAAGTGGCTTACAGGTTGGCACTTCCTGAACATCTGATTGGGATTCACAATGTGTTTCATGTTTCGAATCTCAAGAGATATGTGCCAGATCCTTCTCATTGTATCAGCGATGATCTTCCTGGTTTGCAAGTGACACCAGATTCTTCTTATATGGAACTACCAGTTCGCATCCTCGAGGAGAGCAGCAGACAGCTGAGGAACAGGTCGTTTCCTATGGTCAAGGTTCTGTGGAATAGACATGACGAAAGGGAGGCAACCTGGGAGCTAGAGCAGGATGTTGCGGAGAAGTGGCCGGAACTTCTTGCTGAATTTCGAGGGCGAAATTCCTGATAAGGTGGGGAGATTGTTATACCCAGTAAAAAGTTTTATGTTAATCTTTAATGAATTAATTTTTGGCTTGGATGATTTCAGATCGACAGTAGGATGAGCCAGGAGCTCAATCAGAGGCTATTGGAATTTCTGAAATTTCTAGGGATTTTTCGGAGCACCGAGGTGAATTTTAAGAAATTTTCCCTATTTAATTAGATTTATTGGATTTTTAGAAATTCGAAAATCCATTTAAATTAAACCGGAAATTGGTTTTTACCGTGCGTGAACCGGACCGGAACGGTTCAGCGGAGGCGGAGACGGTTCGCCGAGTGAGTTTGCGCGTGCGTTCTGATAAGCGGATCGGACGGTCGTGATCGACGGTTGGGATTGAACCGGCTGATCGGGTGCTTACCGTGTCGAAAGCGTGTCAACGGCGCGTAATGGGTTTCACCGTGTCGGCCAGAAATATAAAACCCTCGCGAAACGATTAGGGTTCGTTCGGCCGACCGATAGAGAGAGTTTTTCCGACGTACGGCGCGTGATTCCGGCGGCCTGGCAAGGGGCTTTTTGTGCCTGGAGATTCACGGGAACGAGGAGAGTCAATTCGTACCGGATTCGTTCGGCGAGGAGCTGCGGCGAGCTGCGGACGAAGTTCACCGTCGCCGGCGTCGTTGAGGTAGGAAATTCAGTTTAAATTAGTGATTTAGTAGAAAATTAAAAGCATGAAATACTTTGCTTAATGAAAACAAGCATGTGGATGAAAATCGGATCTAATTGAATGCTAATTTGTGTCTTTTGCAAATTTCGGAATTCCTGGAAAAATTCCCATTTCGCCGAAAAAAATTTATTAATGCTTAGGAGCATGTTAGGAAATTGTTCTCCTTGTTCGCAGTCGCCAAAAATCGACGGAAGGATCGTATTGGTCGGCGATGGCGGCGGCTAGGGTTTCGCGGGCGCCGGGCGGAGGAAGGAGATGGATTTGGATTTAGTTAATTAGTTAATAATTAATCGTAAATTAATTAATAAACAATTATTAACTTAAATTGGTGCGGATGAGAGAGAAGCGGAAGGATTTATAATTCGGAAATTAATTCCGAATTTTCGGAAATGATTTATTTAATTTTAATGCGGCGCGGAAGAGGAAAGACGGGAGGAATTAAATTCGGAAATTTATCCCGAATTTTTGGGAAAAAGAAAATGCAGAATATTTAATTCGGAAATTAATTCGAATTTTGGAAATAAGATATATGAGGAATTAAACTCGGAAACTATTCCGAATTTCGAAAAAATGGATAAAGACGGAAATTGATGACGAAATTTAAAAATTTCCTGAAGTGGGGAAAAATGTTATCAGTGATGACAGTACAGCTGGAAACAGTCAGACAGAAGTATGGTACATGGATGCTACCAGAACAGTCAGTAATTGACAGTTGTGTTGCCTTGATGGCAACGGCATGGATTGAGTCAGTTTATTCAGTGTTGGCATATTTTATGGATTGGCATACTGGACCGGACTACTATAGACCCTATATGATGTTTTAGGGTAGTTGTGGTAGGTAACTATGAAGTTCAGACTTAGCTTCCACAGTATACATGTGACTGGTATGCGCCTTGTTGTACCTGGATACATGTTGCCGGATCTTGGAGTTAGAGATTGGCAATGACTGTAGGGGCGTGAGCTTCTATGGAAGTTGTTGGTAGAGGACTCTTTGGGACGGTGGCTGAGTCGATCTCTCCTGGTCCATGTGTGTAGGCCTGCGCGCCTGAGGGTGGCAGGGGTGTCTCGCAGTGGCTAGCCAAGTGTGTAGGCCTGCGCGCCTTAGGGTGGCTGGGGTGTCTCACGTTGGCTAGAGATTTTGTGACTGGATCTGTCTATAGTCTCCAGGAGATTGATTGACGAGAGACGCTGCGGTGTCGGGTGCTTAGGCGCCATTCGTGTTTCGAGATGGGCGTTCCCACTGGCATGCTACCTGGAAGCCCAGAGGAGAGCTACTCTGGTGTGACTAGGGGTGACTGTGGTTGGTCGGAGTCTGGGACTGAGAGTGCCTATCCACCATACATTGTTATGCTGTATTCTTATATTTTTGCTATTATCCTTCTCTTGCATGTGAGTTTTACTAGCTGTCTTTCCTACTGGGCGTAGCTCATTCCTGTATTATATATTTTCAGTGGCTCGACAGACTTGACACTACCAGATTAGGTAGGATCGTGGTCAGCAGGATTGTGGAGGATATCTGACTTGTGATTGTCTGAGATATTCTGGTTAGTTGATTGTTGCTGTTGGATGTATTTAATGAGATTGTTATTCTCATATGTCATGTAATATGTGAGGGAAATTCTGACTTATGTTTCTGGTTGGATAACATTGCACTTGTTGGACTTGGATCTTATTCTTGTAATGTAGTTTCATTCACTGTTTTATTTTATTATCTTGGAGTATGGTGTGTGGAGTGCCATATTTTATCTGAGGATGTTATATATCTTTTTGTTTGATGGTGAGGTCATTACATGACTATGGAACTTAACCATGGGGGTTCAGACTTCTAATAGACCGGTTCTCCTACCCGTAGGGGTTAGGAGTATTGGGTCTAGTAGGAGTAACATTGCGTGAGTCCATCTGTTAATTCAGGAGTCATGAACCTGATTTGACGGTGTACCCGGGAGATGGGATCCACATTGTTAAGGGAAGTAGGTGTGTAATGATGTGTTATATCCTATGTTTTCGTAAGCTACTCAGGTTGGTATGGGACGATCTGAGCTGTCTATATAAAAAAAAAATTGTATGCCAAAAATCAGCCTAGGAAAAAATGGGGTGTAACAGATGTAGAAGGAGAAGAAGAAGAAGAAGAAGAAGAAGAAGAAGAAGAAGAAGATGATGATGATGATGATGATGAAGTAGAAGAAGTAGAAGAAGGTGAAGAAGAAGAAGAAGAAGAAGAGGAAGAAAAAGGAGAAGAAGAAGAAGAAGAAGAAGGAGAAGAAGGCAATGAAGAAGAAGAAGAAGAGGAAGAAGTAGAAGAAGAAGATGAAGAAGAAGAAGACGGAGGAGAAGAAGAAGAAGAAGAAGAAGAAGAAGAAAACAAAGAACAACAGCTGGAAGAAGAAGAAGAAGAGGAAGAAATAGATGCAGTAGTAGTAGAAGAAGAGTAAGAAGAATAAGAAAGGAAGAAGAAGAAATATAAGACGACGAAGATGAAGAAGAAGAAGAAAATGAAGAAGTAGAAGAAAAATAAGTAGTTGTAGTATTAGTAGTAGAAGAGGAAGAAGAAGAAGAAGAAGAAGCAGAAGATGAAGTAGACAAGCAAGAAGAAGAAGAAGAAGAAGAAGAATAAGAAGAAGAAGGAAAAGTAGAAGAAGAAGAATAAGTATAAGAATAAGAAGAAGAAGAAGTAGAAGTAGAAGAAAAAGAAGAAGATGAAAAAGACAAAGAAGAAAAAGAAAAAGAAGAAGAAGAAGTAGAAGAAGAAGAAGATGAAGATGAGAATTAGAAGAAGAAAAAGAAGAAGAAGAAGGAGAAGGAGAAGAAGAAGAGGAGGAAGAAGAAGGGGAAGAAGAAGAAGAAGAAGAAGCAGAAGAAGTAGAAGAAGTAGAAGAAGAAGAAGATGATGATGATGAAGTGGAAGAACTAGAATAAGTGGAGGTGGGGGAGGAGGAAGAAGAAAAGGAAGAAGAAGCAGAAGAAGAAGAAGAAGAAGAAATAGAAGAAGAAGAAGAAGAGGAAGAAGGAGTAGTAAAATAAGAAGAAGAAGAAGAAGATACAGAAGAAGAAGTACTAGTAGTAGAACAAGAGGAGGAAAAGAAAGAAGAGGAAGAAGAAGAACACGAAGAATAACAAAAAGAGCAATAAAATGAAGAAGAAGAGCAAGAAGAAGAAGAAGAAGAAAAAGAAGGAAAGAAAGAAGAAGAATAAAAAGCACAAGAAGAAGAAGAAGAAGAAGAAGAAGAAGAAGAGGAAGAACAAGAAAAAGAAGTAGTAGAAGAAGAAGAAAAACATGAAGAAGATGAATAAGAAGAAGAAGAAGAAGAAGAAGAAGAAGATGTTGATGATGATGAAGAACAATAAGAGAAAGAAGAAGAAGAAGAGGAAGAGAAAGTGGATGATGAAGAAGAAGGAGAGGAGGAAGAAGAATAAGAGGTGTAAGAAGAAGAAGAAGAAGAAGAAGAACAAGAATAAGAAGAAGAACAAGAAGAAGAAGAAGAAGAAGAAGAACAACAACATCAAGAAAAAGAAGAAGTAGAAGGAGAAGAACAAGAAGAAGAAGAAGAAGAAGAAGAAGAAGTAGAAGAACAAGAAGAAGTTGAAGAACAAGAAGAACAAGGAGAAGGAGAAGAAGGAGGAGAAGAATTAGAAGTAGAAGAAGAAGGAGATGAAGAAGAAGAAGAAGCTGAAGAAGAAGGAGA